>WJXA01000183.1:0-75000 GCA_014282245.1 Rhododendron simsii | reverse complement strand
CAAAAGCTGATGTGTCAATTTTTGGTTATTTTTTTTTATTATACCACTGTGGATGGCCTAAGAGTACAGCTATAAAGAGTTTAAGAGCAGTGTAAAGCAGGCCGCTTCCTTGATTCCCCCCATGTTTGGCCCACTCATGTCAAATATCGTATCACAGACAACGCTACACATTTGTTATCATGATTGAAGATGTATAGAGGTGTAGGATCGAATAGGACAATTCTTTAAAAATATATATTACTTCCAATTCTCTCTTATTTCACCTCTATTGATTGTGTGTTGAGACTCTAACAAAATGTGTGCACTAAAGTTGTCTCTTGAAATCAATCATTTCAAGTTATTCAGGGAAATGGTTTGTTGATAGTTTTAGACATGTTCTTCCAATTTGTACCCAATGGCATGTTAAGTCGATCATGAACTACTAATATTTTATTTAAATTGGGCATGTTAAGTGAAATGAACAAATTTTAACCCTGAGTTCACTTAACGTTGCAACTCAAATACCCATTCACCTGGTTGCTTATCATAATTCCACGGCCTATTTAAGAAACATAGACATTTTCTTTCCACGCACTCAACCTAAACATTTAATATTTGCTTAAATATCGTGAAGCGTTTTATTAGAGCATAGCATTTCGAGATGAAACACAAGATTTTTACACTGGCTACCCACTTCGATCCACCACCTACTTGCACATCTGTTTCAATCTGCTAAAACAATTGGGTTTTCATTATGGCCACCCAAAAGAAATATGACAAGACTTCTGTGGTCAATTTCATTGGATCGCCAAAACCACGAACACTAGTCACAAAACCTACCAGCAAAGATGGTGTTTGTGGGCTGATTTGCCAACTTCAAGTCTGGTAAGGGCCTTCTCTATCTATATATGTGCATGTGCACTCATGATAGTACTAGCATAGCACGGTTTCAAAGATGGGATTTAAATTTAAAGTCTTAGAATTTCATTGCAAAATGGATAGAAACAGAAACAAAGTAAAAACAAAATGAAGGAATTTGGATAAAGGTATGAGGACATCAATCCTACTTGTCCCATTGAGAGCTTTCAGAAAAGGTGTTATACGTAATTTTCAGCATGAACCCGTGCTATCTACCGCTATTAAATGAAAAGTATAGTAATAAAAAATTGAGCATATATTTCCTTCGCGCATTATTATGTGTAAATTTATCGAGTCAGTGACTCAGTGCCATGCATAATGTCCGGGCGTTTGAGTGTCCAAAATGGCATAAGCAAAAGTGTTTGGTTTTTAAAGTTAATAATGTTGGTATAAAATATGGCTCACAATGCTATAATCAAACTTAGCAACCTCTTTAAAAATAATCAAATTTTAGACTTTGGATAACCAAAACTAGTAACCTTTTATCAATAATCAAATTTAATGAACCTAACATTCTCAATCAAACGCACATATCATTAAAAAAAAAAAAGTTCTATCTCTTCCCTTTTCCCCTCCCTCTCTCTTTTTCTTTTCAACAATATTTTCAAAAAAATATTTTACTTAAAACTTTTTTTTAAAAGCTGTTTTCCCCCAAAAATTATTTTTTAACTATTTTTAAAAAACATTTTAATACAAAAAAATTGTTCTTTCGAAAAATTGTTTTGTATAAGAAAAGTTTTTTTTTTTTCAAAACCTTCTTTTATATAAAACTATTTTTTTCCAAAAATTGTAGTTACACAAAAGCTATTTTTCTTAAAACTATTTTTCTTTTTTAAAAAAATTTGAAAAAAGTTCAAAAATTATTTTCTATTTCTAATAAATAGTTTTTATTAGTCTCAAAATTATTTTTAAGAAAAAACTATTTTTATGTTCATAGTTAATCATTTTTTTTGTAATTTAATAAAAAGATGATGTGACAGTTTTTGATTATTCAATTTTAATTATGCCATTGTGGGCTTTTACATTGCTAACTTTAGCAATCTCTTAAATGGATAATCAAAAACTGATGTCGCAACTTTCGGCTATCCTTTTTTTTTTTAGCATTGTGGAATAGGTGTGTTTTATTGTTACACCCTAACTTTTCTTTTGGCATAATAATATTTCCCGTTTTGGAACTTGGTTTTAATGTTTGGGTCCTAATTAATATTGAAGAAATTAAATAATATAAGTATTGTCGGCATTATTAAAGTTTAAGGCCCATTATAAATGTGAGCTTGTCCCAAAGGGTCTATCCTTAGTTGTTTTTTTTGCCCCATAGAGGTAAAAAGCCCTTTAAAGAACATGGTGCTTTGGTTTTTTTTCATATAACGAGAAGTATGTCAAGATTGAATCTGGGAGTTGCAACCCAATTGGTGGAACCTTGAAGCATCGTTCAAACTCCTAGAGGTGTTCACGTTTCGTATCCCTACGGACCGTGAGTTGCTCTTTGTTGGATTTTCGAAGGATTGTGGAAGGCTTAAGGAGTCAAGGCAATGGCAATTAAATATGAGGTGTGGTGAACGAGGAGTCAGCAATCATATTAAATCAATTGTGAGGAGTGTCAATTGTGAAGTAAGATCGATTGTAACCACACAAGTTAAATATAGTATTTGATTCATTCCCATGGTTTTTACTTGTTTTTGGGATTTTTCAAGTATATCCGTGTGTTCGTTGTATTGCATTTATTATGTATTTTCTCTTGGTTTGGATTGGAATATCTCGTAGGAATATTCGCAGGTGGTACACGTGGAGACGGATTGCTTGGAGTTTTTTTTTGCCATTCGTTAAACCAAATCTATTCTATCTTAGGGGACTTGGGGAGAGGATGAGTGCTTATGGAAATCGAATCCTACCAATGATTGCTTGGAGTTGAAAATTACAATTTCGGTTTTGTAGTTATGGTGGCTGATGTCAAGTTAGTTAACTTAGGATTAGGCTAGGTTATGGTAGTTTATTAGTAAATTGAGTTCCTAGTTACTTGGTCAGTGCGAAATTCGTAGAAAATTATTTCAAATATTCTACTGTTGCTGTAAAGGTTAGTCTATTTTTGTTTGTTTGCTTCGCAGTACTTTTGGACTTAGGTAAGTGGTTAAGCATGTTACGTACTTTCAAAAATTTCCCATGTACCTTAAAATTATTCTATTCAAAAATTTATAATTGTTATTTGGATACGCATAGTTGTTTATAATTGGTTCTTTAAATTGGCATGTGGTAGACATTTGGTGAAATCATTTGTTGTTCTTAAAATGTTTTTGGTGAGAATTTTGTGGGTATTGTTGGGAACATATTTTGAAAAGTCCAGGAAAATTAATCATTTATGTGCGGTGACTGGCTATTGGGGAAGAGACCTGGATTTATTTCAATAACTTTTTCAGGTAAGTCGGGACGATAAGGACTTTGGTGGTATTTTGGATTTATTGTGTTGACCTCCTTAGGGTGATGCGTTTTAGTGTGAGGATTTTTATTACTTGCTTTCGCACTTTGTAAAACATTTTCGATAAAAGTAATTGATCGATTCGAGTTATTACTGGTGGTAAATATGTTATTGTTTGGTTGTGCTCTGTATTCCATACACTTATGATTGAGACATATTTAGCTTTGAATTTGATTAATAATGAAAAACAATCATTTGATTTTCGATTACTTTAATTTATTTATTAGGCTACGTGTTTCATGGGTTAGGCTCATGGTTCACTGCTGGTCACTTCATTTTGAGGTGTGACACTTATCATGAGTTGTCTGGCATTAAGCTTCAGAGCTTAAATTTGACATCCGAAATTGTGCATTTAGTTTTGAAAATATGCATATATAGCATCTGTAAAAAATACCGATAATGATATACAAAATTAAGACACATTACTTACGCAGATCCATGTGCGGAAACTCTGATCTACTGCCCTCAGATATCTTTTCTTGCTCGTAGTCTGCAAATAACAATTCATAAGAAATACATTAATTGGTACAACGGTGGGGTACATCAGAAACTCTAAAACTCACTGAACATATCATATTCAATTGAAGAACTCTAGCCACCACAGTATTATCCAAGGAAAATATGGAATTAAAATGAAAGTAAATGGTGCATAGAGTTGTGGAGAATATTAGAAGACCTTATGAGGTTTTGGGGACGTTTTTAGATTTTGGGTTTGGGTAGTCATTTGAATTTACCAAATATAAAAAGAGGTTAGAAGGAATAATTTTAGATTGTTTCCATTTTCGGATGTGATATTCATTAATGAGTATATGAAATCAAAATGGAATATAAGATCTGCCTAATTTATGACTAAAGTTTGACAAGATCTGCTTAATTTCCCCCCTTTTTAAGATTTAATATAGATGTACAAACTCACCAAGCTAGGGATTTTAATTAAGTTAACATTACCTATATATAGAGGGATCGATGCTTCGCAAACATAAAAATTTATTGAACCTATGTAAATATAATAAACTTTGGACACAGGTTGTAAACCTGTGCTACCCTATGAAAACAAGTGCATACTATACATCTGATGCAGCGCAGCCTCCTTTTACAAAACTAGTTGCAAGAAAAGATCACGAACTTGCTTATGTTAAAGGTTCTCCTTTTGAAACACAAACACGAATAAGTATGAACTAGAGGTACTTCCTCTTTGAACACACAATTGTGAGAAAACTCTCAATTTTCCTTTAATTCAATAAACAACTCTCTTAGCCCGAAGGCTTACAACTTATTATATAGGAAAAAACCCTAACCCTAATTGATTCGTCCGAAAAGGAAGCAGAATCAATTAATTAACAAAAAATACCAAAAACAAAAAATTCTACTTTGACTAGGAAATCAAATACTAGAAAGAAATATAAGGTTGCCAAAACAAGAGACAACTTTTGGTTATCCATTTTTTATTACAACAAATTGGTCTAAAGTCCAAAAGAAGAGGTCTCAAAGCAGATTTAGCTCAGCTTAAGTTTCAGTGATGTGTAAAGTCCATTAATGAAAATATTTTAAAGTTTAAGAT
Organism: Rhododendron simsii; assembly: GCA_014282245.1. Classification (NCBI taxonomy): domain Eukaryota; kingdom Viridiplantae; phylum Streptophyta; class Magnoliopsida; order Ericales; family Ericaceae; genus Rhododendron; species Rhododendron simsii. The sequence goes on along the minus strand of WJXA01000183.1, from coordinate 70,069 downwards.
CCGTGAAAAGACCAAATTGTCTTTAATGAGACAAGGGCCTTGTTTGGCTAATATAAAAAAAATGTCTTTTCATTTAAATTGACTTTAATGAGACAAGGGCCTTGTTTGGCTAACACAAAAATGTCTTTTTTTTATTTTTTTTATTTTGTCCGTTGACTGGCGTTGACTGATGTATCTGTTCACTTTTGGTATATCTATTGGTTTTTTTTTAATTTTTTTGATTATTGTCCGGTGTTGACCAGTGTATCTGTTCATTTTTGTGTATCTATTGATTTTTTTTTATTTTTTTGACCATTGACCAGCGTTGTTATTGACCAGTATATCTGTTCATTTTTTGTGTATCTGTTGTTGATATATTTGTGTTTTTAAGTGGAGGTTGTGCTGGTAGAGGAGGTGGTGGTGGTGGACATGGAGGTTGTGAATCTGTTTTGATATATCTGATGTTGATATATCTGTATCTGTTTTGTATTGGTGTATCTATTTTGGTGTATTGGTATATCTGTATCTGTTTTGTGTTATGTTGGTGTATGTATTTTGGTATATTTATATCTATTTTGGTACATCTGCTATTAATACAACTGTATCTGTTTTGTGTTGGTGTATCTGTTTTTTTTATTTGCTTGTTGGTGTATCTGTTGCGGTATATCTATTATATCTGTTTTGGTGTATCTGTATTAGGTATATCTGTAATTGTTTTATTTTAAGAAAAAAAAAAGACTTTGTTGTGGCAGTGGCGGTGGTTGTGGAGTGGTGGTGGTAGACATGGTCGTGGTGGTAGTTGACATAAACACCTGACCCTAACGAAACATTATATAAACACTTGACGTATTAAAAACACTTATCAATTAAACTCCTACATACTGTCAACCTCCGTCCAAAATAAACAAAAAATATATTTCTCTCTCCAATTTTGTAAGAGAGAAGTTGGAACAAACCCCAGCAGATATTGTTAGTATATTTGGTATATTTGTATTTGTTTTGGTACATTTGCTGTTTATATATATATATATATATATATATGTGTGTGTTTGTGTGTGTGTGTGTGTATATTTATTTTGTGTTGGTGTACCTGTTGTGGTATATCTATTGTATCTGTTTTGGTGTATCTGTATCTGGTGTATCTGTATCTGTTTTGTGTTATGGTGGTGGCGGTAACGGTAACGGTGGAGCGGTGGTGGTGGTGGTGGTGGTGGTGGTGGGGTGGTGGTAGACATGATTGGGGAACTGGAGTGGTGGTGGTGGTCGTGGCGGTGGAATGGTTTTGGAGGTGCTGAGGGGAGGGGAGGGGTGGTGGAAGTGGTGATGGTGGTGGTGGAGGAGTGGTCATAGAGGTAGTGGTGGAAGTGGAGGTTGTGGTGGCATGGTGGTGGCGGTGGTGGCGTTGTGGTGGTTGAGTGGTGAAGGTGGTGGTGGAGGTGGTGGCGTGGTGGTGATAGAGTGGTGGCGATGGCGGCGTCGTAGTGGTGGTGGTGGAAGTGGTGGTTGAGTGGTGGTGGTGATGGAGTGTCGGTAGAGGTGGTGATGGAAGTGGAAGTGGAGGTTATGGTAGCAGAAGTGGTGGTTGAGTGGGGAAGGTGGTGATGGAGGTGGTGGCGTGGTGGTGATGGAGTGGTGGCATGGTGGTGGCGGCGTCGTAGTGGTGGTGGTGGCAGTGGTGGAGGTGGTGGCAGAAGTGGTGGAGGTGGTGGCATGGTGGTGATGGAGTGGTGGTAGAGGTGGTGGTGAAAGTGGAGGTTGTGGTGGCATGGTGGTGGTATTGGTGAGAGTGGTGGTGGTGGAAGTGGATGTGGTGGCGTGGTGGTGATGGAGTCGTGGTAAAAGTGGTGGTGGAAGTGGAGATTGTGGTGGTAGTGGTTGTTGAGTGGTGGAGGTGGTGGCGGCGTGGTGGTAAAGGTGGTGATGGAAATGGAGGGTTTGGTGGCATGGTGGTGGTGGTGGTGGTTGAGTGGTGGTAGTGGAGGTGGTGGCATGGTGGTAATGGAGTGGTGGTGGAAGTGGAGGTTGTGGCGGTGGTGGTGGCGTCGTGGTGGTGGTGGTAGAAGTGGTGGTTGGGTGGTAGAGGTAAAAATAAAAAATTAACAGATACAAAAAAAATGAACAGATACACCAGTTGACACCGGTCAACGCTAATCAACGGTCAAAATAAAAAAAAATTAAAATTTCAACAGATACACACAAAATGAACAGATACGTCAGATGGTATTTTTGAGAGATTGAGTGCCAATTGTCCTGGAGACTACAAGGAAAAAAGTAAATGGACTAATTGTGGCATAAACCCCTGTACTATGTCCTCCTACTCAATTTACCCTTTTTATTATAGTATTGTGGATTAGGTGTGTTTTATTGTTACACCCTAACTTTTCTTTTGGCATAATAATATTTCCCGTTTCGGAACTTGGTTTTAATGTTTGGGTCCTAATTAATATTGAAGAAATTAAATAATATAAGTATTGTCGGCATTATTAAAGTTTAAGGCCCAATATAGGTGTGAGCTTGTTCCAAAGGGTCTATCCTTGATTGATTTTTTGCCCCATAGAGGTAAAAAGCCCTTTAAAGAACATGCTATTTTTGGTTTTTTTTTTTTTCATATAACGAGAAGTATGTCAAGATTGAATCTGGGAGTTGCAATCCAATTGGTGGAACCTTGAAGCATCGTTCAAACTCCTAGAGGTGTTGACGTTTCTTATCCCAATGGACCGTGAGTTGCTCTTTGTTGGATTTCCGAAGGATTGTGGAAAGCTTGAGGAGTCAAAGCAACGGCAATTAAATACGAGGTGTGGTGAATGAGGAGTCAGCAATCATATTAGGTCAATTGTGAGGAGTCTCAATTGTGAAGTAAGGTCGATTGTAACCACACAAGTTAAATATAGTATTTGATTCATTCTCATGGTTTTTACCTGTTTTTGAGATTTTTCACGTATATCCGCGTGTTCATTGTGTTGCATTTATTATGTATTTTCTCTTGGTTTGGATTGGAATATCTCGTAGGAATTTTCACAGGTGGTACACGTAGAGACAAATTGCTTGGAGTTTTTTTTTTGCCATTCGTTAAATCAAATCTACTCCATCCTAGAGAACTTGGGGAGGGGATGAGTGCTTATGGAAATCAAACCCTCCCAATGATTGCTTGGAGTTGAAAATTGCAATTTCGATTTTGTAGTTATGGTGGCTGATGTCAAGTTAGTAACTTAGGGTTGGGCTAGGTTATGGTAGTTTATTTGTAAATTGAGTTCCTAGCTACTTGGTCAGTGCGAAATTCATGGTTAATTATTTCAAATATTCTACTGTTGTTGTAAAGGTTAATCTATTTTTGTTTGTTTGCTTCGCATTACTTTTGGACTTGGGCAAGTGGTTAAACATGTTACGTACTTTCAAAAGTTTCTCGTGTACCTTAAAATTATTCTCTTCAAAAATTTATAATTGTTATTAATTTGGATACACATAGTTGTTTATAATTGGTTCTTTAAATTAGCATGTGGTAGACATTTGGTGAAACCATTTGTTGTTCTGAAAATGTTTTTGGTGATAATTTTGTGGATATTGTTGGGAACATATTTTGGAAAGTCCAGGAAAATTAATCATCTATGTGCTGGTGACTGGCTATTGGGGAAGAGACCCAGATTTATTCCAATATCTTTTTCAAGCAAGTCGGGACGATAAGGGCTCTGGCGGTATTTTGGATTTATTGCGTTGACCTCCTTAGGATGATGCATTTTAGTGTGAGGATTTTTATTTACTTGCTTTCACACTTTGTAAAACATTTTCGATAAAAGTAATTGATTCGAGTTATTGCTGGTGGTAAATATGTTATTGTTTGATTCATGGGATGGTTGTGCTCTGTAGTCCATACTTATGATTGAGACATATTTAGCTTTGTAAACAATCATTTGATTTTCGATTGCATTAATTTATTTAGGCTACGTGTTTCATGGGTCAGGCTTATGGTTCATTGCTAGTCACTTCATTTTGAGGAGTTGTCTGGCATTAAGCTTCAGAGCTTAAATTTGCCATCCGAAATTGTGCATTTAGTTTTGAAAATATGCATAGCGTCTGTAAAAAATACCTATAATGATATACAAAAATTAAGACACATTACTTACGCGGATCCAAGTGCGGAAACTTTGATGTACTGCCCTCAGATATCTTTTCTTGCTCGTAGTCTGCAAATAACAATTCGTAAAAAATACCTATAATGATATCTTTTTTTTTTTTTAACATTAAAAATAATTCTTGCGACGAAATGCTACAACTTGAGTTTTTTTTCCCCTTCAAATCAAAGGAATGCTACATGCCTACAACTGAGACAAATTATCAAGCACTACTACTTCAATCATGCGTCCAAAAAAATAGGTGAAACAACTCGTTACCAAAAAAAACTAAGTTTATTCTTTTGTATGACTAAAGTTTCTATAATGTTTTTCTATTATTACCTCAGTTGATGGAAGAAAGTAATTAAACAGAATTTTCTGATTGATGAGTGGACAATGCACACAGCACCCAATGATAGAGTTAAAGATTGACGATAGGGAGAAGAAAACGTTTTGATAATAAAAGGCTCATTGTTAAATAAAGAAAAAATATATGTTCGTCCCTAGAAATGACAACATTGCCAAAAATGTAAGGAAAGAGGGAGGGAGAGGATAAATTTATTAAAGAAGTTGATTGGATGGCTATAACCTATTGAAAATTTGATCTGACTGCTGGAGAGGTGATCTTATTTGAATGTGTAGACAAAAACTGCTTTGTTATATATATATATATATATATATAGTGTCAATTTTACCTTCATCTTCAGAATAATAGGGAGATCTGGAGTGAATGCGTCCCATCTCTCTAGACTTGTTTGATGACAAAGGCTTCCCCATTGAGGAAGAATTGACTTCTCTATCCATCGCCTCATAACATAAGTCATCAAAATCATCAGAGGAGAATGTTCCCTCATAACTTGAGTCATTATAATCATCGGAGGAGAATATTGAATCAAAATCATAACTTGAGTCATCATAATCATCAGAGGAGAATGTTGATCTAGCCTGGTTTGCATGAACACGAGAATGCGAAGTACCACCAATTACTGTAGCTTTAGGACTATTGTCAATTAACTTGGGAGTTCTTTCTGACTCCATACAAAAGGAAACAAGTTTCTTGTCGATAATTGCTAAAAGGATGACCGTAGAGCATCCACCACATCGCACTTTCTTTTGATTTATATCCATTAGCAAAAAAATTTTAGGCAGTTGAAGCAATTTGAGACAATTGTAGCATATAACAAACGGAGCTCCACCAGCTATGGGGTGGCAACGCCGTCCATGGGTGGCTAGCACCACCCTAGGAGGGCGGTGATGAACAAAACCAGCAGCTTCCAAATTATGATCGCTAGCACCAATCTCTGGGGAACACCAAGTAACCGTAAAATTCAATCAAATATCAAACATATTCACATGGTACAACTGAAGAGAAACCAAGGAACGACAAAGAAAAAGAATCATCATGATAGTAAAATCAAACAATATATTGGCATTATACATATGTTTTCTCTTTTTAAAAAAGCATATATGTTAAAATGTGTACATCAAATAAGATGATAAAATCTCACCAGAATTTTGCATGGGAAGGGAGAGTGGGGTGAAAGAGGGTTATTTTATAACGGAAAAGGAAAAACTCGATAAGGATTGCGAACAATATGATCTCATTGTACTTAATTACAAAAAAAAAAAAAAATGATCTGATTGTGGTTGTAAACTTTGAAAAAGGATAATCTAAGAATATGTTTTCTCTTTAATGGGAATCTATCAATATGTTATTTTGTTGGTCTTAAAATATAAAAGATTGAAAGGGAGTAATTTATGATTTCAATTTAGAATTCAAAAATTCCATTGTATCCGTAATTGATTTCCTTAAGTAGGAGGATTACTACGTTCTAGTTTGACCGGAACATTCCTTCTGTACATATATGTGTGTGTAGCTATATAAATAAATGTTCTACTTCCATAACAAATAAAATTGCTCAACAAATCATTCATTTCAGGGAAAAAACTACCATGAAGATTTTTCTAATAATTTAAAACATTGAAATGAAACTAAGATTGTGAATGGGACACTTGTTGCATCCACGTTCCTTCTCACAAACGTCCTCCTGCTATACTATATAGTATAAATTAGTATGTAGTCTTGACTTAAATAAACAATCCGCTCATGATAGTATTAGTATATAGTCTTAACTTAAATAAACAATTTGCGCTCTGTACGAGACTGTTCTACCAGACAAATGCAATCTATACATAGCGTTATTTAACATTTTGAGACATTTTCCTATTCAATCATAAAAGACAACATTTAAACGAGGATACATTACCTAAAAAGTGAAGTAGAGAGAGGGGTAAATTTATTTGGAGAATATTCTCGATATCATTGAAAAAAGAAATGGTTCTTAGAGTGTCCACAATGGCATAACCAAAAGTGCTAAGTTTTTAAAGTTAGCAATATTTGTGCAAAATATGGCTCACAATGCTATCATCAAATTTAGCAACCTCTTTAGAAATAATCAAATTTTGGACTTTAGATAACCAAAACTAACAACATTTTGTCAATAACCAAATTTAATTAACCTCACATTCTCAATCAAATACACACATGATTACAAAAAAAAACGTTATATCTCTTCCCTTTTCCCCTCTCTTTTTTTTTCTTTTTCTTTTTCAACGATGTTTTCAAAAAAAAAATATCTAAAATTGTTTTTTTTTAACTGTTTGCCCCCCAGAAAATATTTTTTAACTGTTTTTAAAAATAAAAAAATTGCTTCTTTTTTCGAAAAATTGTTTTGTAGAAGAAATTTTTTTCTCAAAACCTTTTCTTATATAAAAATTAATTTTTTCAAAAACCGTAGTTACACAAAAACTATTTTTATAAAAAAATTTCAAAAAAGTTTAAAAATTATTTTCTATTTCTAATAAATAGTTTTTATTAGTCTCAAAATTTATTTTTAGAAAAAACTATTTCTATGTTCACAGTTATTAGTTTTTTTTATAATTTAAAAATGTGATGTGGCAACTTTTGGTTATTCAATTTTGATTATGCCATTGTGGACCTCTACATTGGTAATCTTAATAATCTCTTAACTGGATAATCAAAAGCTGATGTGGCAACTTTTGGTTATTCATTTTTAATTATAGCATTGTGGATACTCTTAGGCTTTTAACCTTAACATAAAAATATATATAATCGAACGGCTGTGGATGTTGCTTTGTTGGTATGCCTAGACATCTAGCGTTATGTTTTATAACACATAGATTGGGGATGATAAAGAGAAATGAGTAATCCTTTTTTGGCTTTTAGTAAATACGGTAGTAGTTGAGAAATTTTTGCTACCCTTGTGTGTTGTGTGATGGCTTCTTCTTGGGAGTGATTGCCAAAGAATTAGGTAAATCCAAGTCTCAATTCGTAGAAATTTTCCCTCGCCGTATCCTTCTCCATTCTCTAATTTTTTGGGCGTTTGCTCCGTCATTTTGTAAATTGTAATGGTCATACAAATCTAATCCCCTAGAACCCACTGGCAGATTCAAGAGGGTGCGAACGGGAGCCACGGCCCCCAACTTCAGCACAATCCCACTTTTTCTAATGTATCCATAGTTATCACAAACATGCCCAAAAATCAATTAGAATGTTTGTCAAAAAATTTACGTTTCTAATTTTTAGAATTCATAGATTCTAATAACCTAAAAAAGAAAATAAATTCTCAAAATTTCAAAGCTGAATTTGGATAGCTTCTGAGATTTTACAACACAAGTTCTTAGAAAAAGAATAAATAATCTCGCAACTGCAACAAACAAGTTTCTCAACTTCTACTAAAATTCGGAATCTAAAATCTGCAATAGAAGTTAAAGCCAAAATCTAAAATCTAGGTATGGCTGAGATTCCTAGAACCTTGTGGTGAAAAAGGAGTCAAGTTAGATGAGATGCTCAAAGCAGAAGGGGTACCGCAGACAGTGTAACTGCTTGCTGGAGATGAATCCAGCGTGTAGTTCATCACCATGCAATCTTGTGCATCCCAATCCGTTTTAAAAAGTAAAATACTTTTACAAAAAACAAAAATATGGTACAAATAGCATTTTATTTTTCCAAGAACTCTTGGTTGGGCGGGTGTTTCATAGTTAAAAAGGATGTTAGGCAGCAAGCTTATATATAATTACAAAGTTTTTAAGAAAAAATTACTATAATTCTAAGAATACCACACGGCCCCGGCCCCGGCCCTGGCCCTGCCCCAAATCCTGACTGAGTAATTTGTGGGTACCTTCGTTTTTATCCAGGGCAATGAACGGATTTACCCGCTTCGACTCAAATGGAGAAAATTATTTAACCTAAAAGCAAAATAGGGAAATACTTATATATAAGGTGGTATTTTGGTAATAAACATAAAATTACAAGGGTAGAAATTTAATTTTACACAAAATCTTAGCAGCGGTTATCAGGTTGGGATATTAACCTTCCAAATCCTACTCAACCCGGATTGAGTTCTTTTAATTTTCTGTTGAATCTAACCACGCAGTGCTAAAAAATTGGAAGGGTAACCCACCCCGATTGGATCGGGGTCGGGTCAGACTAGTTGCCTAGCCTGATCGTCCACAGCGTGCTGGACTCAACACCCTCTGCTTAGGTACAAATAAAATAGAGAAAAATCACAAATGAGTAATACCTATTATGTGTGAACGTGTAATATGCGTATTCAGAGAGTGATCAGAACGCAAGATTTAGGAGATGTAAAGATCCACCATATCTCTTTAGTGGGTGAAAAGATAAGATTACCTGGCTTATCAAAGTCAAAGTCCATCGGCGAGTACACATCTCTTACCAATTGATCCGTGAAATCTTCATCTGTTCTAAGTTCCTCAAATGCTGGCTGAGTCATTCTGCTCCATTTCGAATCATGCCACTTTAATGAGTCCCACCATTCCTTCTCTCCTATGATCTTGCAGTATTTTTGAGATGTTTCAGCGGTATCCAAACTTTCAAGCATCGGACAATTATAAACAAAAAGACTGTCCACTTCTTCACCAAGGCATAGAGGGCCTGAAATGGTAACCAATTGAGGTAGGTCAAGGAGTGCTAACTTCCTCAATGATCGGCAAAAATGACCAGATTTCATGTTGGCATCTTCTTGAGTAACTATGCTGCGAATTTTGGGGCAGTCTTCCACCATAAGCTCTTCCAACAAATGGAGGTTAACAAGCATATCTGGCGTGAAAATGGTGGTCAAATTAGGGCAAGTGTGCAATGTCAAGGACCTTAGAAGTGATAGTGAATGCTGAGGAATTGAGCCTTGCCAAAGGCTCTCTAAGTTCTTCATGTAGTGAATACTCAAGTGGCGTAGCCACTGAAGTATAGGTTTATTGTCACCACTTGACGGACATTCATAGTCTCCATCTACTATGGTTTGAAGTTCATTACATTCCACAAGCAAGCAACATCTAAGTTCAGCCAAATTTTTATGCCCAAATTCAGACAAGACCTTGACAGTCCAATGCCGGTCCAGGAAGAGCGCAGAAGCATGCTTGAGTGCCTCAATAATACCACTTGGCATGCCTTCACCATTTATATATTTAAGGCATTTCTTAACTTTCTTCTCCCATCTATTGAATTTCTCCTCAACTGCATGTGGTAGACGATATATGATACGCTGTGGACGACGACCAACAATGAATCTAAAACCAATTAAGTTTCGAAACTTGATTTGCTGCAATAATTCAACTGATGGGAGATATAAACTGAGGATTCTCCTCTTGTTTGAGCTACTCAGTGCATTTAGTATTGCCTTCAATTCAGCATCCCACCATTCACTATCTGGATTTACATCATCATACTCACCATCTGGGCTCACATCAATGCTTAGTTCTTCCAATTGAGGGAATAATGATAACACCTCTGTTGGGATTGCAATGCCTGTTTGCTTTCTTTCACCATAGTAGTTTGCACGTCCACAAAGAGATACCTTGAAGCATCTCAAACTGATTAATTCACCAATTTCCCGGGGCAAATACATAATCTCAGTTCCTTCAATATCAAAAACCTCAAGTTTCCGGAGTACTCCAATATGGGGTGGCAGCTCATTGAGAAGTTCACAACCTCTCAAATAGAACCTCTGAAGTGAAACCAATCTGGAAATAGAAGGAGGCAAGGACTTTATGCTGGTATGGGATAAATCTAAACAGACTAGGAGAGGCATGTCTTCAAAGAACAATTCAGGTACTTCCATCAGATTGTAGTTGTTTTGTAACCATAGTTTTCTGAGAGCCGGCCACTTAGGGTTCTCTGGTAGCTCAGATAATTCATTGTCATGCAACTCAATCACCTTGGTATACTTTTCAACAGTTGGTGGCTTGGTCAGTCCAAACCCCCCTCGCCTTATTGAAAGACTAGGCAGATAGGATGTGAAATACTCATTCAACACAACTTTAGTTTCTTTCCGCATAAAAACACGGCGGTGAGCATACTCTACCAAGAAGGAACTGATAAGAGCCTTCAAAATGCCTTCCCCTTCTTCTTTTGTTTCAACCAAGTAACTTGAGATCCATTCTGATACTGGTGAATCTGAAACCTTTCTCTGTTTCCATCTACTTGTACAGTACTGAAGGCAATATTTTGTCGTTAGATCCTTCTGATCCCACACGAGTTCCAACACATGTTTCATGACTTGGCTCGATCCTTCTTTCATTGCAGATGAGTGTGATGATAATTTCTGGAGTGCAAGTTCCCAAACACTGATATCAGTCACATCTTTCAAGGCTCTAGCAAGAAGAACGACGGCAAGTAGGTGGCAATGGCACTCTTTTACTAACTGGATGGCCATTTGTTGGAGAGCTGAAGAAGAATCAACAAGTGATTGGCCAGCATTCTCACAGAATATGTCCCATGGTAACAGATGGTCCTCCATTCTAACCTCCACATCCACATCCATGATCTTATAAACGTCTTGTGATGGAGTCGTAAGTACTATGACTCCATGATCAGGGAGTCTTAAGTTATGTAGATCCATCTGTCCATCGAAGCATTCCACAAGCAGGAAGAAGTTGTGAGGTAGTAACTGATCTAGTGGTAAACTGAAGATGTGATCAATTTGTTGGAGTACATGAATCTGCTCCGCGATTTTTTGCTTGACCTCTTTGTCGCGGTCATGTCCACAGACAGAGATGTGGAGGACAACACTGCAATTCTGTCTCATCCTTGCTATATCCATGACTGCTCTGGCTACTTCCTCCCCTCCGCTCCCTGAAATCCCGATTTTTGGAAAGCTTTCCACCTTAACGTACGCCAAAACCTGCCTAATTGCAGAATTGATGGCCAAAGTCATCATTTCGTCTGGGGCTTCACATGCAACACTGGTTTGAGTTAGCCCAAACTCGCCCCTCTGCCCCTTATGTGAACGTACAAAATATGCTCGAGGTATATAAGCAACTAGATCAAAATCATACTTGGCCAATGTATTTTCAGCTGCCTGAAGATTGTGCTCAACCTCTTTCATCAACCTATCCAATTCCCTGCTGATCCAAGAAAACATTACCTTATTGACTGACCCTGCCTGAAGATCGTGCTTGCTGATCAAAGAGAACACTGCCTTACTGACTGACCCACCAAATTCCTCTACCATTTTTTCCCAATCCTGCAATTCTCTGATGAGTTGGTTCATTTTGGAGAAACAGTTGTTTTGAAGACTAATGTCCCCATAATACTTAGTAGAATCTGTGATAAGGTATGATGAGACAAGATGAAACAAGTCCTTCTTCCTCATCAAAAACTCAGCTTTTCGCATCATCTCTAGTGCTTCTCGTAATAAACGGTCTGCGTGTGATGTCTGGTCAGATGAGAGACCCTTTTCAATTGGATGAGAAGATACGGGGGCCTTTCCTTTCGACAGCTCTGGATTTGACTTCAGAGGCTCTAATGTTGCTTGATGAGCTCCAGTCCATGACTCATCATCCGAAGATAATCTGCCTTCCTCATCAGCCTCCATCACAGCTAAGTTTTAAACTGCGATTCGCATGAACTTCATGTGAACGGAAATTGAAATGATTATCATGTAAGTTTATTCCTTAATGAGGTTAGATAATTAACACCCTAACTTATGCCAGGATTTAGAACTATCATGATTATCACAATACAAACATTAAGCGAAACTTAAGGAATCAAGAACGGCGTATCCGGATCCATTTATGCAGAACTTGAGCAATCTGGTGAGTGACTTTAACGACCATAATTTTACTAGAGCATTAAGCCCTAGGCGGAAGACGGTTTCTCTCCCTTACCTTACTTTCTAGCTATTTAGCATATCACGTTAATTTGATGGAACCCTAAACGATCTTTTATAGGCAGAGGGATGACTGGTTTTCTTAATGAACATTATACTCACTTCTCATCAAAGTAGAGTCTATTTAGGAAACGATCTGTAGCTAAGTGAGAAGCGGAGTTACATGTGACTACACTAAAATGACTTAGAGGGGGTGTCTTAGTTCGGAATTTGCACGGAAACGACTTCTCTATTTAACCAATAGAATAAAATAAAGATATGGAGAATCCTATTAAACTCATAATCAATATGTGCCATATAAAATATGTGGGCCACCAAATTGACTAAATCAAAAATTAGTCTTACATATCATCACACTAATTGATTGGGTAAATAAAAGTACAAGTTATAACGCATTTGAGTCAACTTTGTTTGTTTTCCTTGTGCAAACATTTTGAGTCTAATTTTGACTGTCAAGAAATACAAATGCAAATGGTGTTAACACTGCCATTTTGAGCGACATAGATTATCAAAAAGGTACTCGAGACTAAACAATGATTGTTACTGTCATTTGTCAAAGTATAAGGGAAATGACTTTCATACTCATTTTTTGATAAATGCACCTCACTTCTTATCTTTTAGTGAAAAAGTTACACAAAAATTTCACTAAAGAATAAAAAACGGAGTGCATTTATCAAAAAAGGAAGTGTTAGGCTGCCTCTGTCCCAACCTTTGTGGGTTCTATATATATCTGGCTTTGCCTTAACCTTTGCTCTTGATAAAATCACTACCTTATTATAATACGTCACAGCTTATAATACTCGTTTGTTACGCCCATTTAGAGTATTACGTCGAGTATGATACTCGTTTTCCTCGTTTCAAGACTTGCGGAGCAATTATGTGACAGGGAGCTAAATTAAGGAGTCAAGTGCACTCAAGGAAATTCAACTAAATCCTATAGTGATCATTATGAAATTGGCCAGGCCAAAACAGCAGAAGATTTAATGGATATTAAATGTAATTATTGGTGAGTGGTTTTAATCCAAGATGCATGTCTATTTAGGTTAAATGAATAGACGTGAACATTGGAATTAAGTACAAGAGGTGTGTCTATTCAAGTTAAATGAATAAACATGACTAGACCAAAATGTGTGACTATTGGAGTGAAATGAATAGACATGGCTATTATAAATAGACATGACTATTGAATTTAATTAAAGAGGTGTAATCTTTAGTCAACGGTCATGATCTATGCCTATAAAAGGCAAAGGGTTCTACCAATTCGAGATAGAGATAATCAGAACCATTCTGATTGTTGTTTCTCTCTAGAATTATCTCCTACATTTATACTTGACGGGCTTGCAAAATCCGAAGGTATTTGGATCTCTTTTTGGTAGTGCATAACGCAGTTTGAGACCATGCTTCATTTTAACTTGGACAGCGACATAGTAACATGACTTGAAGCATCTTTGTTTATCCTCTTTCATCAACTTTGACGAATTTTGCACCAACAATCTTAAGACGATAGTAGAAGATGAAAGTGGATTGATTACATTATGGGTCCTTAAGACGATATTGGATAGATGTGACCGGAAGCTCGTAAGGAAAACGGTTATTCAAATTATGGTGATCTGGTTTTCAGCAAGTTGTTCTCATCATATTAATTTATAGTTCACATGGAGTAAGGTACGCTGAAAACTCTCTTTAATTTCCACCCCTTCTCCTCCCTCTACTTGATGTACCCTTTGTCAGGTGTTCTTGATAAAATTTGTGTTGCCCCTATCAAAAAAAAAAAAAAAAACCCGTCTCTTTCCACATGCCCATGTTATATGAACTATGTTTTAATTGGTTTCTATCCTATTTGAGATTATATGTGTCGGGGCCATGAGGGAATAGGATAGTTAACTACTAGGTCTGTTTTATAATTTCCCGGCCCGGTGTGACATCGTTATGGAATGATTTTATTCTGTTGAACATTGACATTTGTTCTGGTGCCTTTCTACTAATCTTTTATCTGTTAAAGATACCGTGTAGTCCTTGGGAAGAGGTGCTCCATAATACTAATGAAGAGTGTCGGATATATTTGTGAGAGTGTCTTATTTTCGGTTGTGCTGTAAAGAGCGTGTTTATAGCACAACTCATCACAGCCGTCTATTCTTGCAAATCAATGGCTAAGATTCGTTTTCATTATGACCGGTCACAATTAACTCTTCCCCGAAAAAGTTTCATTAACATCTTGACCGTCCAAAGCACTTTTGAACGGTCACAATTGAGTTCTATAAAGCAGCCAGAAATAAGATTTTCTCTATATTTATAGCCAATTGCATCTGTTCAGTTTTATTCGGTGCATGTCCTCTGACTAGGCACCTGTTCAAAAGGTTTCTGAACATATGTTGGTCAACTTCGGATGATGTTGCAGAGCTTGATAACAGGTTTTGGAATCTTTCAGAAGTGGATTTTTTAAGCAATGAGGACGAGGGAATCCAGTTATTTGTGGATCTCAATTCAGCTGCAGAGGTTAAGGGGACTAGAAAAGAAAAATGGAAACATAAGTCGATTGAAAATATGTTGGGAATTCCGAAATCCAAGAAAAGAGGCGGCATGAAGAAGAAAAAATGTGTTCTGTTCAGGTTGGCAATAGCAATAGCCGCTTTATCATCTAAAGGTAGTAATAATAGGAATAGATTCATTCTCGATGAAACTCAAGCAATTTGGGCTTTTGATGAGGCTCGAAAAGTTTGGGATGTTCAAGAAACTCTAGGTTTGAGCTATGATGGTGACAAGGAGGATGTGATTAGAAGGATTGCTCAGATGGAGGAAATGGATGAGGAGCGTTATAGAGCCATATTGGCTTCGGAGTAATTTTTTTTTGTTTTGAGGAGTTAGTTCAGGAAGATGTCTTTTGGTGTGTTGTTTGGAGTCTTAGGTGTCTCTTTGGGTGTTGGGTTGAGTCTTAGTTGTCAGGTGTCTCGTGGGTGTTGGGAGTGGTGTTGTTTTGTCATTGTTGGCTTCTTTCCAACCTTGAATTGTTATTCTCTCCCTTTGGGTCCTTGCGGCATATGATTGTTGGAGTTTGTTGTTGTCTCTTTATGGGTTCACTCTTTCCCGGCTTGATTCCTTATACTTTGGGTCCTTTTAATCTTCGTAATTTGTTTTCAAAGGTTAATAATTTTTTTGCCTTTCAAAAAAAAAGTTTTATTGGTCGCAGGTTTTCAGCAGTTGGCCTCTTTCTCGATATGTAAATCTCTCTTTCAAGTGGGATTTTTTGACGCTTGACTTTTGTTTTTATGGGTTCCGGTCATGTTTATAAAATCTTTCCTTTTATAAGGATGAAGATATAAGATTTTAATGATGGAAACCTTTTGCCATATTCAGTATCAGAGACATTTTTATAGACAAGGATTTGGTGGCCTGTCGCGGTGTGATACCTGACATGATAATTTTGTCATGGTGGTGTTTATGTGAAATGCATTATGTGGCTCTCAATGAACAATGTTTTGACGGCCTTGATTAAAAACCAAATAATGTGTTGGGGTAAGTACAAGGTTACAGTACTGTTGGACATGTGGTCGATGGTTATTTAAATTATCTCGAATGTTTTGCTTTGTGCAAATGCTAGATGTGGAGTTTTTTGAAATCCTTGGTTTGGAAGCCATTTCAAAACAGAACATACCATCATGAGTTTGTAAATTTTATGTGCATGTTCTTTGCATAATGTAATCAAAATGGTAGATGTTGTGAATTCTTTAAACGAATGGGTTCGTTTTTATATAGGGAAATAAAAATGGATGGTGTGGCTCTTCTTTGGCCTTTACCAAGATACATCTTGATATATACATGTTAATTAATGTGTTTATGTGAAGGTAAAGGATTTAATCAGTGGATGTTACCCAAAAGGTATGGCTTTTGGATTTAAAAGAAGAATCCTGATTTTTCCAGGAAGTGAGGAAAATGAAACGTTATTTCATTGCATGAAATGTTGTTTGATCTCGTTAATGTGGGTTTTAGATCACATGTTCTCCTATGTATATTGGAGAGTAATCAAAGGTGTGGAACACAGGAACAATAATGAATTCCTACTATCTTGATTGTATAATTGTTCTAAACAACTATGTCCCACAAATGAGTTTTAAGTAAATTCATTTAGAGGAATTGATTTTATATGCTTGTAATTGGTATCCATCAATTATAATTATTGGATACTAAGACGCCTGATAATTTAAGCATGGAAACCATGGATAATTGGGGGGTTTGTGTGTGGTGGTTTCTCTCTTGAATTAAAGTGAGGATTTTATCATGAGATGGGGTGACAAGGTTTTGTGTCACGGATATATTTCTTAGTAAGTCACTTTAGAGAGGGTTGATAGTTATGACTGTGGTGGTAGTCCAAACAAGTGAATCACGTTATAAACTATGGTGATATAGCTATGGAAAAAATTGCTTACGCAGCAATGGCTTTATTTACTCTTGCAAGAGGTTTGATGTGGTAAACATCAAAAGGGATGGGATTTTAGCCCAATTAGTTTGATCACTTTGGTGGAAACTCAACTCAACGTTTGACCATACCTCAAGTCTTGAGTTCAATGAGCAAATTCCACCATACGTCGTGGTTGTAAGCATTTAATTTTTAAATTGATCAATCCCAAGGTAAAGTGCTTGGTACCTGTAATGCAGGAACTACTTACTCGACTCAACACTTTGGCAGATCGCAACACTTTGCTCTAGTTAAGAAATCAGAAAAGGGGCTCTTAGTCCTTCACGTTAGACGCAACAAGTCCTAGCACGCCTGCAATTGCTCCGCGTGAAAGGAGCCGAATCATTTTTGGCACGCCCGGTGGGACCCTAATCATTTAAGGGTTTTATTATGGCAAGAAAAGGACAACAACAACAGGATCCACCTGTCAGCCCTTAGTGTGTGGCTCATGAAGTGCGAGTCCAGGAGGAAGCCGTTCCTCAAGTTATGCTCAAGATCTGCGGACGCTACTGACAGGGTCAAGAATTACCCTGTTTATGACAAGTTGTGATCAAATATCTCACGACATCACTCCTCTAACCTTAGCAATTCACGACATGATTCCTACAGTTAAAGAGAGACTACCACCTGTCTCTCAACAACCAACATTCCCACAATTCAGTGTTTTTGGCAATGCCCAGGAACAGACAAGTTTGAAGGAGGTGATGCCGCCTCCTCAAGTTTTTTACCAGACGTCCACATCAAGTAGCCCTGCACCTAGGGGGCAAGGAGGCCAAGGGATTTTGATTGGAGGTGGACATACGCCTTTGGTTCATGGCCAAAGCGAACCTGACAAAAGGCCTCTTCACGAAGGACATGGTTCTAGAAATGGCAAAAATGTTGACATGCACCCAAGGTCCGGAGACAAGGAGAACAACTCAAAATTAGAACCAACATGCTCAAGAGTCGCGCCCTCAACCACCACCATTGCCAAACATGTTCCCTGGTATGGTGCAATTAGGAACTAGTTTTAGGCCTTTGGGAAGGCATGTGTAATGAAACCCTCACACTGAGGAAGTTGATTCTACGCCTTTCCCAAAGGGCTATAGGGTTCCAGATTTCTAGACATTTAATGGAGAAAGCATGCAGTCCACAGTGGAACATGTGGCCATATTTCAGGTCCAGTGTGGAGAGGCAGGAGCTGCAGACGCTTCAAAGTTGAGGGTTTTTCCCAACTCCTTGACTAGGACAGCCTTCACGTGGTCATCAACTTGCTGCCCAACTCTGTCCAGACTTGGGCCCATTTGAAAGAAATGTTTCACCAACAATTCTATAGGGTGGAACTAGAGGTGACGATGGCAGACCGTCATGCTTTCGTCAGACTCCTCACGAAGGGGTGGAGTCTTACCTTTCAATGTTTAAGAGAGAGGTATAATATACTCAAGTAGAATTGCTTGGCTAGGCGCATGCTTGTCACTGTGTCAGTTTTTTAATCAAAAAGTTTTTGTTGTAAAAATGAACCCAACAAGATTGTGAAAAGGTAGATTAATATCCATAATTGGAAAAAAATACCCACAAAAGAGTAAACGGGTTTCAAAAATCCCATCTCTACCTCTTTATTTTTTAGAATATTCTTTATCTGTGGACATAGTTTATATCTGGTCAATATTAGGTACTTATTTGGTTGTAAACATAGGAACAACAAACACCGCAAATTCTGAACAGCCCAATTTCTAATAGTAGCTTTGTAGACAAAGAACGAACCATAAAAGAGTACATAGAGCAAAGAGTTAGGGAGATTACCAAGTTAATCTCTCGCGAAGTTGAGAAGGTGTCGCAGGGGTAGATTTATCATCTCCCCATCTTAGCTTTGAAGCTATAGACGAGCAAATAAACACAGAGAAGATTACCAAAAATACTACCATTACAAAATAAAAGCACAATCATTTGACCGGCAGGAAAATCTATTGGAAAAGATCAAGAATTCTACCTTCTTAGCCCTTTGATCTTCCAAAGAATTCGGCCAAGCTAGGGCAGATAATTCTATTTCCCCTTCAGGCACAAGCCCCAACGCGGCACAAAATGAAATAAATTCCTGCACGCAGATGCAGGCATGTGATAAAAATTTCAAAAACCACTTGTAAACACAAATTTGAAGACAATAAAAGACTAAAAAAAAAAAATTCTTTGCCCAAATAATTTTGCAATTATGCTTCGGCTAAGAACAATGCCTTTACCTACTGTGGACAAATTTCAACTAACAACTATAATACATAAACTGACATAATTTCTAACATGAACTCTCACTTGAGGTTGGCTGTGCTGATATCCTCTCTTCTCTGATTAGCAGAGAAAAGCCACCCTAATCTGCTTATTGTCTCCTCGCACAGTTGCAGAGCTTAATTTGCACCCCTTTCTCACAGTTACCTGCGGGAAAAAAATCCGTGAACCAAATACTATAAAGTTAATTGAATGACGCCAAACATGGAAACAAAACCAAATCATAACATATAGCGTTCATAATTTTTGATAACATATCCCACTAATGTACAAGAAATGCGTACCTAGTACATAAAATACATGATGAACTAGACTGAAGCAGTGACAAATTGCGGTTTGCAAAATGATGGAAAAACGGATTGGACAGCCGAACCACCGGAGATGAGAACTGGCGTGGAGGAGATTTTTTATTTTTAAAATGTAGATGCTTTCTTGGAGAGAGGGGGGAGGAGACTAATAGTAGTAGTATCAAGTCAGACCAAAATGAGATTGGTTGCAACTTGCAAATGTCAAAATTGGCTGGTAGGAGCTCTTTTAGTAGTCACTTTCGTGGTGTGGAAATTCTATCCAGAGTCCAGACCACCCTATCTTCTCAGTACTCTCACGAAAATGTGGAGGAGATTCTTTCTTGGAGAGAAAGGGGAGGAGACTTATAGTAGTAATACCAAGTCAGACCAAGACGAGATTGGTTGTAAATGTCAAAATTGGCTGGTATTTAGAACATTCTTATGTGGTGAAAAATGAACAATCAAGTGAAATTTGCCGTAAGAAGAAGAATAACAACTCCAAGTCGCGCGGCTACAGAGAGGATCGCCAAAAACTTGTGGAATGAGGATGATCGAATAGAAAGTTTGTCAGGAATTTTCTATCTGGGCTAGCTGGGTATTCAGTGCTTTAATAAGGTATGCACTCGTCTTCTCGCTCCTTCGATCGTCGATTACTGTAATTGTTAGTAGTAGTCTACCTAGATCTTAGTACGGCCTCTGATCTGATGCTTTAATAAGTTGAATAATTTGTCATAGCATCTCCCACCATTTCCCCATACTTCTACAGGGTGCCTTCCGACTCCCGACAATTTCTTTGTCGTTTTGGTGTTTTATATCTAATTTCTTATTGGATTTAACACCATCTTTTTGAGGGATACAAATTGAATAAAAATATATACTGGAGTTGAAAAAAAGTTAATAAAAGAAAACGAAAATTACAAAAAAGATTGAAATTTGAGAAAGATGGACTTTTTGGATTTTTTTTTCTATCGTCTTATATGATTTTTTTTTAAAATTTTGGTCTCTATATTTATACTTTTATGATTCCTATCATCAAGACAAACGATATATTATAAATTATTTAAATCTTATAAAAATTGAGAGAAAACAATAAAAAAGATTGCGCAAAAAAGTCAATAAAAAATTAGGCTGAAAGGGCTTTAAATAGGACTGCAAACGATTCGAACCAAGTCGAGCTTTGCAATGTTCAAGCTCGACATGCAAGATTCTGGATCAGCTCAAGCTCAGCTCAACACGAGCTGCAAACTTTTGGCTTGAGGTCGGCTCGACCATATATTGCCCTACTCGAGCTCGGCTCATCCATATATTGCCCTAGTCGAAGCTCCGTTTGCTTGAGCACTTGAGGTTCATTGACCTTCCCGCTATCACTAAAGCGTTGAAGGAACTGAGGCCTCGTTTGATTCGCGGATTAACTGTCTGGGATAGGACTAAATATACCTAATCCTTAGTTATCCCACGTTTGGTTCCCGAAATTACTGTCAGGATTATTAATCCCAAGATTAATTTTATCCCTATATGGGGGTACTAAATAATCCTAGGGGGGAGGTGGGATTACGTAGGATTAACAAATGAGGAATTGTTTTCAAAAATATTTCGATGATATTGAGATTGCTTTATCCATTGCTTGAGTAGCCGATGTGGGACTACACGGGAAGATTGAGAGGTTCATTTTGGAAAAAAAATGCTACGCGCACAACCATTGTGTAACTAATTCTGGCCGTCCAGATGTGTTTGGACGGGCCAGATTTTAAGTAAACTATTTGCGCGAATAGTTTATTTAATCCTTGAGCGAATCATGATCATTAATTACAACAATAGATGGGTAGTGACCGGTTGTGCACAGAGATTTGCACAATCGTTGTGCGCATAGCATTGTTGTGATTTTGGAAAAACTTCATGTCCCACGTCGATAGTTTTGTAGTGTAAGAGGGCCTCCACTTGTTATAAAAGGAACACGATGACTTCGCGATCTTTAACGGGCAGAATAAGTCAAAACCCTAGGACTCTGATGTTATTTTTGCTAGTAGGCTAGTAAATGATAATAAACATGGTCAAGGTTCTTGCCTCGCGAGCCAACTCTAGCCGAGTCCCAACTAGTTCGTGCTTGGCTCATTAATGAAGTGAGCTAAAAATTTGGGCTCGAGCTCATTCAGTTAGGTGATGAGTCGAGTTTGAACGAGTTCAAATCGAGCCGAATCAAGCAACTATGTTCGTTCGCAGCCATGGTTATATGAGTACAAGCCAGAGTAAAAGCTTTCATGGACAAACTTAAATTTAAGAGCAAAGTCCATTTTGACCCCATGTGGTTTGCTCCATGTGCAAATACACCTCATAAGGCTCAAAAGTGTGCACGTAACCCCTCTATGGTTTTAAAAATGTGAGAATAGACCCCCTATCGTCATGTTTGCCATCTATATTAACGGACAAAATATTAAAAGACCAATATGCCCTCATCCTCTCCGTTGATTCTTCTTCTTCTTTAAATCTAATCAATCCATCCCTTATATCAAATTTGGATCTGAATCGTTGATATTGTAGAGTTTGACGAGTATTACATTAATGCCAAAATTCAAGTCGATCAAAAAATGAAAACCTCATGGTCGAATCGAATTTGAATTTACCAAGAATTAAATCACTGGGTTATTGATACCTGATCTAGATAATTTTTTTTGCAGAAATACTATATTCTTTATTTAACACATTATGAACTATTCAGATTAGATTCTAGAGTGTGTGAGATACACCTCCGTTAATATGAATGAAAAATATGACGGCAGGGGGTCTATTCGCATATTTTTAAAATTACAGGGGGTTATGTGCATACTTTTGAACCATAGGGAGTGTATCCGCACATAACTCAAATCACAGAGGGTGAAAGTGAACTTTGTCCTAAATTTAAGCATCAAAGCTTTATTCATTCATGGCAAAGTTGTAAATTTAAAAGGCACAAAAAAACTCTCTTGATTTGAGTAAAACTTACTTTCATAAGCAAGAAGGGAAGTTAGATCTAAGGGTCTTTTTTGGGAAAACTAGGCGTTAGTGTGTATAATGGAATCAAAAGTATCCTAATGATGATAAGAAGTTCGTGGATGGAAGCATTATGGGTGCATTGCTATAAATGTTATTCTCAAAATCGACTACGGGTGAGACGACCCGGTTCCACAACCACCTCTAAAACAGTTTGGTTTAGAAAATAAAAATACATTTATCTTCCAAATCAATATAAAAACTAAACACAAGGATTTACAATTCCCTTGTAAAAAAACAAGCAACTAGCAAGCCAAAACTCAACACACTCGTCCCGTGCGCCAACCTGCAATATATAAACCCTCATGAAGAATACAATACGATGAGAATATATATGCTCTCCCCAAATAAACGAGACCTACCAATTAGTAAAACGGAGTCAACAACAATTCACTTAATACGACCTCATATCCCTCTTCAGTATATGACCGGTGACCGGCCTCACCTACCAAACCCAACCTATTATGATGCTTCTCGGGCTGTTAGCATAGTAGCCAAATTCACTCAGTCACCAGCTAAACAATTCCATGGCATCCAGCCCCAATATGTATCACATCACCCAACTCGAACAAAGAATTTAAGGATGTTAGATATTTTGGCACTTTCCGGGGTTGTCCAAAACCTCCTTCGGTGTCTTTGTTATATTAACTCCGTTTGATTGTAAGTGGTAGGTTCTTATGGGGTAGTTGTTCGCTCGATGCTCCTCTCATTATTTGCGCCAAGTTGACCGCTGCAATTGCGTGAGAGGTAAAAGCATTTCACAACACATCATGCATAATATTTTCCGAGACTCGAAATTTTATTCCTGCACGTTTCCCTCTCCGGTAAATCTCTCGGAAAATTAGTTTTCCATATATATGTATCCTAAATCAATTTTCTTTGAAAAGGCCGAAAATTTGCTTTCCATTTATGTGTCATTAGAAGATTTTGGTTTGAAGGAAAACTTGAAGTATAAAAGGGGTTGACACCATAGGATTTGTCACCCCAGAGAAGAGTTTTATTATTTGCTTATATAACAAAGAAAGAAAGGGTTGCAACTGATTTTATGTTTTCGGTGGAGGCGAGAGTTTTTCTTATAAAAAGGCGGGCTACACGGGTTTTGTTTTTTGTTTCTTTTTTTGGGAAAACGGAGATTAAAAGTTTGGTAGCCCACATTCCTTTTCAACCACGAGAAAGTTATTTTGTTTGGCAGCAACCCTTTGGTAACAACCCTTGTTTGGCAGCAACCTTTGTTGTTCATTTGAAAAAATACAGAGAGGCGTGAGAGGATTTTTTTATTGTTTGCTTATAAAAAGGAAAGAAAGGGTTGCACGGGTTTTTGGTGAAGGCAAGTTTCATAGGTTTTCTGGCAGCCCACTCTTTGCTCGTTCATGCATATTCGAACTTTTAATTTTTTGGGTTGTTTAGATCACGCTACTCATCATATCATTCATCCATTCACTGTTCGTGATTTTTGGTGCCGTTTGCTGTTGTGGCCGAATCTTTGAGAGATTGGTTCAGAGCCGGTTGAATCCGGAGATCAGGCATGAAGTCCGTGGTGCATCTATTGGATCTTGAAGAAGCTCTGGGAGCATCGGAGATTGGCGAGAATAGGTAAAGGCTTGGGTAAGGTTTTTGTTATTTCGCAATCTATATTTTTTTTCGATTAATAGAATAAAGCAGTAGTTTTAGGCTGTGGTTTTGCCCTAAGTTTTTCCACGTAAGTCGTGCGTCTCTTGTCACAATTTTTATTCTACTGCAGTACTTGCTTTTTGGTTTGGATTAATCGAGATAATCAACCCGTTCTTCTATATTAATGTTTTAAATCAAAAAATTGGTTTTTTTTTTTATTTTATCAAAACTCCTACCCTCTTTTAGGAGTAGATTGAACGCTTCCGCATAATTTCAAAGGATTCCAATAAATAACACAGGATATTCAAAAGAAATGCGAAACTGGACCACATGAAAATACTCCAGAGATTTAAAGCATGTTATATACTTCCTTGCTTGGATACCTTAATTAAAGATCGCAACAGTTGAACACGCAAACTTCAACACCCGTAACCACATAATGAAATCTAGCCTCAATCGGATACCCTCTCATCACTAGACCTCACATCTCCCTTTTGCCCGTGGCATTTTTTTCATTGTCCCAGTTCTCTTCTCCTTGCATTTCGCTTAATTCTCGTTCTTTTTCCTTGTTTTTGTCTACTAGTTATCTCTTATATATACACACAGCTGCATGCGTAAACAAGAGTCCACGGTCCACAATTTAACTCGCCACCCCACTTGACAACAGAACAAACCAACCTAGCCACGCGGCCCACACACACTCACCCAAGTTCCACGTATCCCTAAAAAATAATAACCATATTGAGTTGAGAAACCAAGCTTGTCAAGTTGAGAAACCAAGCTTGTCAAGTTGGTTGTCTCGTTTCTATCCCCTGTGGTAACCTAAGTTCAAGTCCACGGTGAGTAGGTTTGGGATTTAGGTCTATAGATAGCTTCTAAACCCTCCGTTAACTAACATTCTAACACCTCGTTAACTCCCGTTGATGTATACTGTATGACAAAAAAAAAGGGGTATTACAATGGGTACCAATATGGGGAGTACCGATAATACAGACGGCGTGTGGGGCCCACTTTTGGGTCCCACATGAATAATCCAAATGATTTATTGATTTTAAATCATTTTTCAAGTGGTCCTGCAAAAAATTAGCTTAATTAAATATGTGTAAGTGGTTGATCTAATTTCTAATTTTTCATTCAGAATTCAAGATACTAAATTATACTCCCTCCATCTGAATTTAATTGTTCCTAGTTTTATTCTAACTTGCTAAAAAATGGGTTATATCTTAGAATCCATAATGAATTTCGTATCGAATATGTATCTTATTTGATAGATCTCGATTAGTTCTATAATACAATATTTTCGAAATCACGTAAAACATTATAATTAGAAGATATAATCGATTAAAAATGGCATGAACTCCAAAAAAGGACTATTAAATCAGGACGGAGGGAGTATATGAAAACTTGAAAGATTGGATCAACCACTTACACAAATTCAATTGAGTGATTTGTTGCAAGAGAGTATCTGAAAAATTATTTTAAAATTAATGAATGATGCGGATTATTCATGTGGGCCCCACAAGACATCTGTGCAATATCGATCGGTACTCCTATCGGTACCCCTAGCATTTTGGCATTTAGAACCAATTCCTCAAATATAAGGAAAAAACCAAGTCAGTTGCTCAAATGATGACTAGAGGCCGGGCACACGTGATTCATGTGCAGGTTGATTTTTGACCGCTTATTGTTTGATCATATTTTACCAGCACAAGCTTGTGAGTTCCCTATTGTGTCAAACACAAAATTGAGAATATAACAAATCAATAAGCGATAAACAAGAACATAAGGATATACGTGGTTCCGCTCAAGCACAAAACAAGAACGTACTCCATGGAGAAAAGAGTAAAAGGATTCACTATAAACGGGGAGAGAACACAAAGAGCCGGCTATACCCGTAACTCTATTTGAAGCACCAAATAGATATCTAGGGACAAATCTCTGGTGGAACCCAAAAGGGAGACACAAGCCTTTGGTGGAACACTAAGAGATGAAAACACTAAATAAACCTAAACCGAATAGGAATAGGAATCCTAGTCAAATCAGGAATTCTAGTCAACTTCCAACAAATCTCCACCTTGACTTGAATTCCATCGAACTCAACAATATAGGCAATCCTCTCCTTCAATCGCTCATCTCCCCCAAAAGCCTCCAACGGGGCAATCACCAACGACACAAACGAGCAAGGCTCAAGCACACCTGCTTGACCTTGTACACACAACTCAGGAAACTCAGCGGCACATGCCTCCAAATTGAGCTTCCATCTTCTAACGGGCACCTCCCACCCAACGCATCGCTCTCAGATACACACAAAGATCTGCTCAAACTTCACACGGAGTTAATTACCGACTCCACCACGGAGTTAAAAACCCAATACTGAGTCAACCTTGAATTCACCGATGAAGAACCCAAAGATGTAGCACCCACAATCGTACTACCATCAAGCACATAGAGGTTATTTGATTTCCGACCCTTCATCAAAACACGAGCACCCTTCAAAACCCTCAAGACTCCACCTTCAGCAGTATGCTTCCAACCCAAAGAGTCAAGAGTACCCAAAGAGATAAGGTTCCTCTTCAAATCTGGTATATGTCGAACACCAAACAACGTCCTCACAAACCCATCATGCATTCTGACTTTAACTGTTCCAATCCCAACAATTCTACATGGCATATTATTCCCCATAAGATTTGTACCACATGCTACAAGAAAAAACATCATTCCCGACTAACAGTTTAGTCGGCAAAAGGTAGGTATTTAGTCAGCAATAGTCATTCCCGACTAAAAAATTTGGTCGGCAATTTAGTCGGGGTATTGCGGTCGGGAAAGGTAATCACCGACTAAAACACATTTAGTCGGGAATTTGTTGCTTTTACCGACTAATTAATTAGTCGGTTAATGTGAATTATTCTCGACAAAGTATTTAGTCGGAAATATTATTTAGTCGGGAAATATGTGATAAATTACCGACTAAGTATTTCGTCGGAAAATATTTAATTAATTATCGACTAATTAATTAGTCGGAAAAATTTAATAAATTACCGACTAATTATTTGGTCGGCAAATATTTTAGTAATTATCGACTAATTAATTAGTCGACAAAATTTATTAAATTACCGACTAATTATTTAGTCGGCAAATATTTTTAAAATTACCAACTAATTATTTAGTCGGCAAACATTTTTCAATTTACCAACTAATTATTTGGTCGGTAAATATTTGATAAATTATCGACTAAATTAGTCGGCAAATGTGAGAAAAAATTTGCAATTATAGGGCACCTTTTACGAACTACTTTAGTCGGCAAATTTAATATTATAAATTTTAATACTAATTCTAAAATCTACTTCAGATTTTATATTTTTGGTGATTCACAAAAAATTAAATTGATCAACATTTATTCACCAATCTACTGTAATCAAATATTAAAATTCAAGAACAATTCATTCATAACTTTCATAAATAAAGGATGTTCACCAAATACTTAACAAACTGTATCTGAATTCGCAAAATACAAAATAACAAAAAATCGTACCATTAAAAGTGTCCATAGCATGAAACATATCATATCCAAACCCTAGAGCACAAAATAATAAAAAAGTTGAACAGCGAGAAAACTAAATTGCGGTAAAATTCACGGCAAAAATCCAACTTCTTCATATATAGTCTTTAACGAGAGGCCAAATACTCCAATATCTGTGAAAAGAACAAAACACAATAATAAGACCCATGATATTGATACAAACTTGACAAGGGTACATTAAAGGGTACATTAAGGGAAGAAAAGAAATCTAACACCATGATATGATATTGATACATGCATGCACATATAATAACATTTCTTGAGTATGGGTATAAGAATGAAGAGAGCCATTTAAGCAAATCTAAGCATCAGAGTATGAGTATAGAATTCAAAACCTCAAAAGAAAAATAAAGAGTAAACAAGTGACTAAGTTCAGTTGTTCAACTTCCTCATACAACCTGACTTTACATGAACTATGATGTATGCTTTAACATTATGGCAAATGATAATGCCACGACAAGATTCGTTAGTGCCACGAACACAGCATTTATTTTCCATTTTTGCCCAAATATATAGGCTCTCTCTCTCTCTCTCCAAAGTCTCAGCCGACTCCCGCCCACGGTACACCGCCGTGTCGTCCGAATCCTAAATTCGGAGCAACTTTCTAGGAGACGAAACCTAAATGGATTGAACAACCTTCACAAAAGCAAGAAAACTCCACCCTCGGATCTCTCTGTAGTTTTGTGTATTGTACCATATAATCTTGGTTTACAACGAACAAATCACCGTTTTTTGGTTATTCCAAGAAACATAGCAGCAACACCCAAAATTTGACCAGAGATGCCACCACTGCAACTCCGTACAACTTTTCTCCATCTTCTCTATCACCTCCTTCCCCTCCATGTCTTGTACTCTTGCCCCTAGTTACGTCACCCCGGCTATCCATCTCCAAAATCGCAAATCGGAAGTTCGGAACTCAATCGCCTTCTTGTGCTGAAGGTCTCGTGTGTTACTTGAAGCTTCCTCAGATCGAATTAGAGAGTGAAAGAGCCGTGAGAATTGAGAAGAAAGGGCAACATTCAGAACAGAGTGAGTCAGAACCCTTGTTCTTGCAAGGGTATAAAAGTCAGGACACCACAAATTGTCGTGGCATTAAAGTATTCTGTCGTGGCATTATCTCCTGCCTAACATTATTTATGTGAATTCTATTTAGGGTAAAATTCAGATACACTCCTTGTACTTTGACCCATTTTCATCTACACCCCCTCCACTTCATTTTTAAACACTCACAGCTCTAAAAAGAGCCCAATGAAACCCCCACCAACCACCACCGGACCAGCTGCAAAACAGCACTAAAAAGAGCTCAATCCTGCCCCGAAACAGCTCGAAAAAGCTGCCCAGAACCAGCTGAAAAACCAGCATTGAACCAGCCCCATAAACCAGTCCCGAACAGCCCGAAATCAGCCTGCTTCGACCCAAAAAAATTAGCTCTAATTAGCCCCCGAACAGTTCCACAAAACCAGCTCAAAACCCTAGACAATGAGCCCCCGCACATTCTAGTGTTCTATCTTTTTTGACAAGCTAAACGATCACAAGTTCACAACATCGATTACTTCTTTTTCGGAGATAATAGATAATAATGCAAGGAGTCGTATCAAAATACACTACAGTTAAACTAAACAATACCAAACATCATAGCAACCACAAAAAACAGTATTCAACTATCACCAAATCCCAAAAATGCAAGCAAAGTAAAACAACACAACAAAGAGGAAGGAAGATGACAATTGATATGCAACCCATTAAAAGTTAACCCATTAATTCATAGCAAAGAGGAAATTACGTACCGAATATTTCCCACCATCACCTCAATCACACATTGTCTCATCCATGCATTTGCCTCATCATCATGGCTTTGAGTTCATCAAATTCACGTTGTCTTTGCTCATCTCTTAGCCTTAGCTCTTCATCTCTTAGCCTTAGCGCTTCATCTCTTAGCCTTAGCTCTTCATCTCTTTGCTTTTGCTGCTCTTCCCGTTGTCTTTGCTCCTCGTCACGCCGGTTTTGCTCCTCGTCACGCCGGTTTCGCTCCTCCTCCCACCGTCTTTCATACTCCTCCCGTTCTCTTCGTCGCTCCTCACGAAGTAACTCCAGCTCGGATTGGACTTTTTGTAGCTCTTGCCGTGCTGAGTTGGAGCTGGATTGGGAAGAGAAGGATGAGGGCCTTGGGCCAACCCCAAATCCCCTTACGTAATACTTTGCTTCCCCAAGACAAATCCTTGAAAGTTCTTCGTCCGTCAGCGGACATCCTGATTGAGATGCCTCATCTCGCTTGGCCACCATCCTCGCCTGTCGTTTGCAAAAAGAAGAAAAGAAACAATGAAAAATATAAGGAATAGACTAATTGAAAAAGAAAAAACAAAATGTATACAGATATTAGATGCATACATGTATCTCCTCACATTGAGGATCGATCCATCCACCATCTTTCAATGTATGTGATGCCTGGTATCTCTCACATAAATCTAGCACCTTTCCATTAGGTTTGTCTGCCTAACATATTCAAATAACCATTAGTTTTAATCACTGACAATAATGCATACATCCAAGGAATGAGATAACTTACCATCAGCATGATCCACAAAATGGCACTGTAAATGGTATTCAACTACAAGAGTGATAATTGCCATGGGCAAGCAGAAATCAAGACAAACTAATCAAAATACCGAGCTTTGATAGCCGCTGCCAAACAATGACAATGTGAACTCCGACATCTGATAGATTCAAGAACACAAAAAACAAGGACAAGGAAAATAAGAATTGTAAAAGCAAAATAAACTATAATTTGATGGGCTATGGTACAGGAAGGCCCGTCAGTCTTATTCCTCGGAAAATTTTGGTCGCGGTGAACTTAATGCCGTCCCCTTTATAGGCAAGTAGAGTACTAGTGCTACACCTTTGCTGTAAGAAAGATTCAAAAGTAAATTAATGTAATGAAGCTTAACAATACAAAAGCACTTTTATTAATGTTAAAGCAAAGGCGATGTACTGACAGTCTGACATGATGGGAAGGGGTAAAAAACATATACAGTCAGTGGAAATTGTAGGGCCAGATGGGTTTAAGAACCATCATAAAAATTTTGAGTACAAATGGAGATATATACATAATAGTAACCACATTGATGAAGCTCAATCATATGCTCTAATTCTGAACTATTTTCCAACTCTATTTTGATGGTATTTAAAAGGTCTTAACAATGCACAAAAAATCTCACCTCAATGGTGATTGTAGCAGCAAATGATCGAGAACCCAAGGTATGACCACGAGAAGCCACAGAGTAACCATCTACTGGAGCATTTCTATTTTTTTTCCCAGCTACTTTGCGGGGCTGAAAAAAAGAACTTGTTAGATAGAAACGTAGAATTGAAAATGTAACTCATACAACTATCTGATTAACCTTCCAATCTGGATCGTTGAATATATGATCAATCATGTACTTCCAAGCATCCGGGCTTATGTCCTTGTTAAAAGGAAGCTGATATGGGTTTTTGTCCTCTTCCTTCGTCTTTTCGTAATGATCCTTTGTCTTTTGGTAATGATCACCCATTCTCCATTTCCAGTCTTTATATAGTAAGCTGGCTTTGCGCTTAAAAACTTCTTCAACTAACGGAGTGAATTCAACATTATCTTCGGTGACTTCAAATTTATCCTACAAGCATATAATAAGTGGAATTAATCTCTTACGATATTTCATTATACACTAGAAATAATCACTATGCACAGTTTGATATTCTTACCCGTACGGCTTGTATTATGGCATTTTTCTGCCCCGGAGGAACGTCTGACCACGTGTGGCTAAAACTGTCAGCAGTAGGGAGGCACATCCTCCTAATCTGTGACCCCAATTCATTCGCCACTTTAGTTGCATTTTTCCCGCAAAAAGTTCTCATTTCCTGTGTCACATAAACTGGGAGCCTCGTCCCATCCTTGCCATCAATCAACCTTCTAACTCTTTTTCCAAGTGTAGGCCCCCGCACACGTCGTTGCGTTGTTGGAGGTGCAGCTGCAATTGAGATGCAGGAATGATATAAAAGAATAGAGACATACATGCACTACTATACCAAAGAACAAACTTAAAAATAACAACCCCTAGTCTGGGATCATTGGAGAGGCTATATATGTTTACTCTCGACTGATCATATAATGCCTTTTGCATAACTTAAAGGGCAAAGGAGTGAATTTTTTCCCTAGAGTTGTGCATGTGTGCCGTGTGTTGTTTGTAAGGGGTGTGTGTGTGTTTCATTAAAAAAAGAAACCCAATAGGGCTGGTTGTGTTCCAGCGTAGAGAGAGAGAGAGAGAGAGAAGAGGAAGAACAAGAAGAGGAGGAAAGGGAATTCATGGCTGTACTTCACAAATTTATTCAAGGTACCTAGAAATCTTCTAAATTCTTGAAAAAAATCCCGAATGTTCATC
This sequence comes from Rhododendron simsii, assembly GCA_014282245.1. Taxonomy (NCBI): domain Eukaryota; kingdom Viridiplantae; phylum Streptophyta; class Magnoliopsida; order Ericales; family Ericaceae; genus Rhododendron; species Rhododendron simsii. The sequence goes on along the minus strand of WJXA01000183.1, from coordinate 38,139 downwards.
TGTCAGTCTATTGCATCGTGCTAAATTTTCAGAAAATAACTCGAAGTGTTTTGGCCTATAAAATTCGTGGACCGAACTGGTGTCTGGTTCATGTCTGTGCTGACAGCACAAACGTGTTGGAAAAACGGGCATAACTTCTTGCTCGGGTGTCTATTTTGTGAACCGTTTCTTGATTCAAGAACTAGACTCGTGTATCTTTCTGTATATGTATGGGTTGTGTCATGGTTCTTTCTAGATTATAGCATTTTTTGAATTAAAGTTCAGGTTTTGGTACTTCTGAAATTCTGGACAGCTTTTGGCTTGTGTTCTTCATGAAATTCCTCAAGTTTAAGCATGCTGGGTGGACATGGGTTCTCATGAGTTTTAAACGTTGATCAATTGGTGATGTTCTGGTGTTGGAATTATTGGAAAAGATTGAGTATGTGATTTTTAATGAGCATTCGATTGCAGGCTGTTCTGCTGGAACTGTGATTTCTGTTTTAGTTTATTGGATCGCTGGATCGCAAAACGGAGCTAAAAACTAGCAGGATGAACATATGTAAATGTACTTTTACGATTGTCAGAAAGAGTTGTACTTACTTGCAACACTTGTACGGGTAGAAGGAGATGGAACAGTCGAAGGAGTAGATGCCACAATAGGAGGAACAGATGGTGAAGCTTCTGGCTGCGAAGTAGGTGTAGCTGTTGTACCAAGTCGTATTTCTGCCATTTTACGCGATGTGATACTCGAGTTGGAGGATGCACTACTCTTTCTTGATCCAGGACCCATGATGCAATCTGTCAAACGGTGAAACACTACTCCATTACAAACAAGGATATAAAAGAAGTGAACTATAATGAGACATGTATAGCAAGTGACAGATAATCAATAATAACGCAATGTTTTTTACCAGATGATGTTGCTTATGGCTGAATAAAAAAAAAATTGATGTTGCTTATGGACTAATGTAATAAGAATTCTTTCATCTATATCATCCCTTAACCATGAATGTACACATTGAACTCCTTGGATACCATAGACAAGTACAAAAGACACACCCAGCTCTATGTCAGGATCAAAAGACACACCATAGACAAGTACAAAAGACACTACTTAGTTTACCTCCATGAGTACAAAAACATCAAATCTTGAAACATTAATGTTCTTTGTCAGGATCGATATCATAATCTTCTTCTTCTTCTTCTACTTCTTCTTCTTCTTCTTCTTCTTCTTCTTCGTCTTCTTCTTCTTCTTCTTCTTCTTCTTCTACACCCTCAAATTGTAAAACCACATCCTCACTAACAATTGCAGGTTCAATGTCATTTCTCTGCAAAGATGAAGCTGCTGTGGGAAATTCGACGACAATTTCTGGAACCTCAATAGTTGTGTCCTGCTGGAAAACTTCATTGGGAGCACTGCCGGTTTCCAAACTATCCATCTCTAGGACATTCCAGATTCCTCGACGTTGAATTCGTTCTACTACTTTCCAATTTTCACCAAACTTGGTATCTTTAATGTAGAATACTTGTTGGACTTGACTTGGTAATACGAACGAGTCATCTTTATACCATCGAGTCCTTGTATCAATGCTTTTGCAATGCGCATCAACTCGCATAGTTCTACTACTACCAGTATTGTACCATTCACACTCAAACAAAACAACTCGATGATTGAACAAATACCTCAACTCCCATACTTTGGTTAGAAAACCGTAAAAGTCTATTGTCTGTTGTTCATGCTCCCCTTCCACGAGTACCCCACTATTCTGACTTGTATGTCGATTGTCATGTTCAATAGTATGGAATCGAACGCCATTAGAAATGCACCCTGAATATGTGTCTATTAATGCATCAGGTCCATTGGCCAATGACCACAACTCATCAGTTGCTTCTGGAGACCCTTGGTTTTGCAATTCATTCATCTACATTAAAAAAAGTTTGTATTACGCTACACTAGATAAAAAACATTGCTTAATCTGAAACATGACTAATTCAATGTTCTATGTCTTACATGCCCTTTGAACCATTGGGGAAACTCTTTGCGTTGTCTTTTTGCAATATCAATGGTATTGTCAGCCTCCAGCAACGTCTTGTGTATCCTAGTTAACATGTAAGATTAATAATAATGATAAAACATCAACTCAATTTAGAATACATTAACGTAAATACGTACTCTCGATAAGGATCGACTTCAGGGCTATTGTATAAAACAAACCAATGAGCCATGTCTCGTTGGTTGACAGGTACATTAGGTGCTCTTTGGATTCGACCGAAGGGACGAACATTTTGATTGAATGCGGCTAACCCCAGTGTGCGCTCACCACCATCATCATTCCTTTCTACGCGGTTAAACTCTGTCTCAATTCCATCGAGATACATAGAACAAAAAGTTGTACATTCTTTGGATATGTAAGCCTCCACAATTGAACCTTCAGGACGAGCTTTATTGGTTACAAATCGTTTCAGAACTCCAAGTAATCTATAAAAAACAATACCACTTTACTGTGTCATAAATACGACAATAAATTAATAAATGACAGTTAGTAGAACGGTCACGCCATACCTCTCAATTGGGTACATCCATCGATATTGCACCGGCCCTCCAAGCCTAACCTCGCGAGGCAAGTGAATAGATAAGTGTACCATAACGTCAAAGAAAGCGGGAGGCAATATCTTTTCAAGCTTGCAAAGTACAAGTACAATGTTCTCCTGAAGTTTATCCAAATCGCTCAGCTTCACTGTTCTTGAGCACAACTGTTGGTAGAAGTTACCAAACTCAAACAGCGCAGTCCCAATTTCGTTGTTCAAATAGCCACGCATCCCAATCGGGAGAATTCGTTGCAAAAGGACATGGCAATCATGACTTTTAAGGCCCGATAGTTTACCACCATTAGTGTTCACGCATTTAGAGATGTTTGCTGCATAGCCATCAGGGTACTTGATAGATTTTAAGAAATCTAAAAAGCCTTCTCTCTCTTTCGGGGACAATGTGTACTTGGCTGGGGGCTTCTCAAATGTCCCGTTTGCGCGCCTCTTTAAGTGCAACTCCTTTCGTATTTCCTGATCCTCCATATCCTTTCGTGCCTTTTCTGTATCCTTGTTCTTTCCATCTATGCCCAAAGATGTCCCCACCAAATTGTCACATACGTTCTTCTCTATGTGCATAGGATCGAGACTATGTCGGAGATTGAGAAAAGGAGCATAAGGCAACTCAAACAAAATGCTTTTCTTCCCCCAATTCAAATTGTTCTCATACTCATCCCTCTTTCTTTTCCTGCTCCTGTTTGGATGTTTTCCAAATGGCGGGTATGTCCCTAAATTAATTTGTTGTAATATTTCTTCACCCGACAACTCCAAAGGTCTAGTCCTATCCTCAAATTTACCATCAAAGAGCTTGCTCCTTCGCCAAATATGGTGCTCGGGTAGAAAGCGACGAGCACCCAAATATCCAATCTTACTCCTTAATCTAATTGATGAGTTGTCCTCGTTGCAAATGGGACAAGCTAAATACCCCTTTGTAGACCACCCAGACATTATGGCATATGCAGGTAAGTCATTGATGGTCCATAAAAAACATGCACGCAATATAAAATATTGTCCAGTGGAGGCATCATAAGTTCGCACACCATCCTTCCACAATACCTTCAACTCATCAACTAACGGGCGCAAGTAAACATCAATATCTCTTCCAATGGCCGATGGGCCAGGAATAAGTAACGACATGAACAAAAAGGGCTCTTTCATGCACTTCCAAGGTGGGAGATTGTAAGGCACCATGATAACAGGCCACATACTATATGATGTACTCATATTTCCAAAAGGATTGAAACCATCAGTAGCCATTCCGAGCCTCACATTTCGCGGTTCGGCAGCAAAATTGGGAAAATGCTCATCGAAGTCCTTCCATTCCTGACCATCAGCCGGATGACGCAATTCCTCATCATCTACACGTTTGTCTTTGTGCCATCTCATATCAGGAGCTGTTTTCTTACAATAATATAGCCTTTGTAGTCTCGGAGTCAATGGTAAGTACCGCAATATCTTGTGGGGTATCTTCTTACCCGTTTCATCGTTCACTTTGTACCTAGGCTCATTACATGTAGGGCAATTTTCCAAATTTGCATTTTCCTTCCAAAATAGTGCACAGTCATATTTGCATGCATGAATAGGAATATATCCCAAACCTAAATCCCTCAAGAATTTCTTAGCATCATAAATATTCCAAGGAATAGTGCTTTCAATCTCACGGTCTACAGGTAGCATCTCTTTAATAATCTTCATAATCATGTCAAACGTCTCATTGCCCAACTTCTTAAACACTTTAACATGAAGCATCTTAACAACGAATGCTAACACTGTCTTTGCACAACCAGGATAAGCTTTACATTGAGCAGCATTGAACAGCTTCTCAAAATTCCGCACATTTTCCCTCTCAAGATTAGGCAATCCATCGACATCATCATCCAAGATTCCACCAACAACAGACTGTTCCAACATATCACGCAATTGGTTGTCATCCTCAGGGACCTCCCGTCCTGTTTCATCTCCAATACCTTCATTCTGTTCGTGATAGTCTTCATATTGTGTTTGAGGCTGACGTACAGGAACAGGTTCCCCATGGTACACCCAAGTCTTATAAGAAGAGTCGATTCCTTTTAGCATCAAATGGATCCTAACAACTTCACTGCTAAGAGTTTTGCTATTTAGACAATCAATACATGGACACCGAATCTTAGCTTGTGCTCCTGAATTCGCCATTGCAAATTCTATGAAAGATTCCACCCCTTGTTTGTACTGCTCTGACCACCTATTTTTAATCGCCATCCAATCCTTATCCATTTCTTATGACCTATAAATAATTTTAAAGGTTATACAAGTCAATGTTCATTATAGAGTAATGAAACATGGTGGTTTGGAAGCATGCAACTCCAGTGAAAATATTGTTAAGATTTAAAAAAAAATTCTTATATGCGCTATTATGACGATTTGGAAAAAGAATAGATTGAAAATGAGCAACATTGGCATGCAAAACATGCAGAAAGATGATTAAATGCTCAATAATGCTCGTAAATACAGCCTACAGGTATAGAAGCAAAAAGTAAAACTACTAGAATTTTTGAACTAACTTGTGTTTCCAGTCAAACAAGAACCGCATGTGGAGTAGCTAATACTAAAGGAATTTACAAAGCATTATAAACAAACTTGCAAAAGAAGAGAAAATGTAACCAAAAGAGCCCAAGCAAACACAATTCCTGAAAACTTCATAAAATTTAGCCTAAACAAAACATGCAAATATCATTCGTCGCTCTTTACATGCTACGCCTTATCACATTCACAAAGCAATTCTTAAAATTCGTGATTTAAAGTTGGGAATTGCCACAAAAGAATTTCAAATAGCAAATGGGCACCAACTCGTCTCAATAGAGGATTGTACCTGGAGTTGTTTAGGAGAAGCAGAGTTTCAAATAGCAAATGAACGCCAACAGGCCTCCCTCTTGACTGTTCTTACCTGATCCAAATAGAACATAAAATCCTTAAGTAAAAAAAGTTGTCTTATTGACTTATTTTTGTCTTTATTCAAAAAATTATGAGTTTCGATCAAAAATTTTTACTTTTCCGATTCCTTCGTCGAGATCAATCAATAAGTCACAAAAGTTTAACGCAAAACAAATAAAACCAAAAAAAAATACAAATAAAGACAAAAAAAATAAGTTACCCTACTTTTCAATCCAAACTCACCCTAAATATAGGACAAGTATGAAAACTCAAACAAGCCATCGCTGGCTAAGCATCAAATGCTGGGAGCTAAAATATTTCATAGCTTTTAAGTTGGGTGAGAGGGCAGGAAAAAAAATTTTCTAGCCTAGTTTAGGGCCTTTAGGCTACCTAGTTTAGGGCCTTTAGGCTAGGATGGTAAACAGATCACAATGACAAGACAAGCTCCCATTTTTATCAACTGTGAAATATAGCGTTTGTTTTTCCAAAGCCTTCTTTAGTTTTGATCATTTTGTTGCCCTGGCTATCAAAAATAAACTTCTTGGGGTTGCATTCGACAAACGGAAACAAAACCAATAAGACAATAAAGTTTCAAAAAGATCTTGTCGTCACTGCAAATCAATGCTCTTGCACAGAAAGAACCATGCACAAGTACATTCAGTTCCTGACACCAGGCAATCAAAAAACAAAAGTACATTCACTTCCCTTGTACAAAGGTTATAAAGGTTCAGGACTCAGACCATAAGGCCCCTTTCCAACAGTAAATATGGTTCAGAAGCTTTCTCTAAAGGCAAACAAACTTGAAGTAGACAAAATGCAGGGTTACTTAGTAGATTACTATAGTCTCTGCCGGAAAGACGATCACTATCAACCTTTACACTGAAGTTCCAAAACAGGAACAAACTACTGCAAGACATTAATGAGAAATTCTGCAAATTCTCATCACAACTTCAGGAAATCCTTTAAATAAGCTTCTTGTACGGACATTAATGAGAGATTCCGGTATCACAAATACCATGCAAGCAATGTATAGGATGCAATAGTGGGTACTAATACTATTAACTCTTTTTTTTATCACAAAGAGTTTGATCGAACCATACTCCCACCTTCTAATCCGAAACTAGAACTGAAAACCCAGCCGCCAAATTGGAAAACCCAGAAAACCCAAATTGATTTTTTCGTTTGGAGCACTAAAAACCCAAATCAATTTGTTCATTTGGAACACTGAAAACCCAGATTGTAGCTGGGAGAGAGAGAGAGTACCTAGTATTTGCGAGCGAGAGAGAGACACAGCAACTCGACCACGGCTGGAGATGCAAAGTCGAAGGAGAGGGGTTTCCGTTTGGGGGTTTATTGAGAGGAGCAGGAGGATCTGAGACCACAGTCGGAGGAGAGAGGGGTTTTCTTCGGGGGTGTGGCAGCGGTGGCGGCGCTGAACGGTGGAGACCGTGGCTGGAGAGAGGGGTTGAGCAACCACGGCTAGAGAGAGGGTCGATTGGGAGGGAATGGACTGATTAACGATGTGAGTAGATGGGGAAGTGTATAACTGGATGGGTTTGATAAGGTGTAACGGCGCCGTTTCAAAAAGAATAAAAGACTTGCCGACTAAATAGTTAGTCGGAGATTACCTAAATCCCGCCATTTTTTTCGTGAAAATTTCGGATTGGCGCAAAAAATTGTATCATCCCCAACCAAAAATTAAGTAGTCGGTGATTTTTTGTCTTGGCAGACTAAATAGTTAGTCGGGAATAATTTAATGAGTTGAAAAGACTTTTACTGCATCTAAAAAGATTAAAGTCTTATAATACACCACCCGAGCCCCACTTGAAATTTTTTTGCGCGATCAGAACCATTTATCTTCTCTAATATTATTACTTAGATCATTCTTACTAATATTTCAGTTGATTGTTTTCTGTTAGACAACTGATCAAACAAAAAATACTATTTTTCTAATAAATTCACGTCTCGATAAAGGGATATTCTAAACCTGATCGAGCCGTAAATTTGCGAGAATGAATAATTCAACAAATGCAACAAAATCAACGATCTTGATCGTCAAGATTATCTCGCGATCTTGTGGCTACTGTAACAACAAGTATAAGATAAGACTTAGTTGACTATCAAATACATCATAACATATATATAGTTAAGGTAACTACCGAGTCATTTTTTATAATGATCGATCTGAACCGTTAGGATTTCACGTCTTACTTATTATAGCATTGTCACTAAAATAGGAGATCATTTGGTATTGGCAACCACACTATCGAAAGACATTTAATGTGTTCGGAAACATTTAAGTGTTATAGTGAACTAACCGAGTCCCGCCTGAGGTATTTTTTCACGATCAAAATCATCTATCTTTGACGTAATACCAATTTGAATATTCGTACCAAGGATGAAGTTAATCGCATATGGATAGACACTTAATCGGACAACAAAATTCTTTACATTTAAGAATTTTTGTGTTGATAAAGGAGCTTTCTTGGCCCGATCGAGCCAAATTTTATGAGAATCTCATGATTAAGAAGGGAAAAGAAATGAGTGGTAGTGATTGGAAAGTTTGCAATGTGATCAATGTATTTGGAACAAATATTTCGTTTCTTTGAAATTTTTAAAAAAAGGCAAAAAACTCATATTCCACGACTAAATCATATTTAGTCGAAAAAATGTAATTTCATTTTCTATTTTATTAAATTGGGAAAAATGATATTTCCCGACCAAAATTTACTTTTAGTCGGCAAACAAAAACATTACCGACTAGATTTAGTTTAGTCGGCATTATTTTTATTTCAGATTAAATGTATTTGATTTTTTAATTTAGTTTAAATGATATTACCCGACTAGAATATATTTAGTCGGAAAATTTTAATTTCATTTGTATTTTATTAAATTAGTAAAAATTATATTTCCCTACTAAATTTACTTCCAGTCGGAAAACAAAATAATTACCGGCTAAATTTATTTTAGTTGGCACTATTTTTGTCAATTACCGACTAATTTTTAGTCGGCCAAAAATTCCCCCATGACGCGCGAAATTTCTCCCTTCGCGCCACATGCTTAGCGACTAAAAAATAATTTTAGTCGGGAAAAATAGTTTTTCGGAGACCAAAAATAATTAGTCGGTGATAGTTTTAATATTTGCCGACCAAATATTAATTAGTCGGCAATGGTGTATATTTTTCCGACTAAATTTTATTTAGTTGGGAAAATTAGTCGGGAATTGTGTAATTTCTTGTATTGACCGATTCATAAGTATTGAACCAATCTTTATTCGGACACATGTGGTAAGAACATCCGGAGTTCATAATCCATTCAGTATTTGAACAAACATCACCGACACTCACAGAAAGAACAAGTGAATCGTCAGAATCCTCTTCAACAATACCAGCAACAACATTCTCTTCAAAATTGACCTTATTTTCAACCTAAAACAATTTCTCACTATGTGCCCGTATTTCCTACAGTAAAAACACTTTACTTCCCGATTTGTGGAATGAGAGCCAGAAATCTCTCTACTACCACTATCCCCTCAAAAGGTCTTCCTTGCGCCACCAAACCATCAGCATAAACCTCACTTTCACCGGCTACTTTTTTCCTTAATTCCTTTGAATATAAACTAGATATAACATTCTCCATAGAAATCGTATCTCTCCCGTAAAGTAGGGTAGTAACAAAATGCTCGTAAGACGCAGGCAAAGAACATAACACAATAAAGGCTTGATCTTCATCATCAATCACAGCATCAATATTTTTTAAATCCATAATAATTCGATTTAATTCATTTAGATGGTCTTTTACAGACGTACCTTCCATCATACGAAATGTATAAAGGCACTACTTCAAATACAACTGGTTGGTAAGAGACTTTGTCATATAGATGCTTTTCAACTTCAACCAAATACCGGCAGCTGTATCCTCCTCCCCGACCTCACGAAGCACATCATCGGCTAAACACAACTGAATCGAATTGAGTGCCTTCGCATCGAGATCCTCAAACACACTATTCTGCATATCAGCAGGCTTCTTTGATTTCCCCAACAAAGTCTTGTGTAATCCTTGTTGAACAAGCAAAGCCTTCATCTTAATATGCCATAAACTGAAGCTAGTGCTTTGCCCATCGAACTTCGCAATTTCGAAGTAAGTCGCCATTGAAACGATCACCAATTGCACAATACACAGTGAAAAATGAAAGCCTCAGATTAAAAACGCGGTGCTCTGATACCAATTTGTTGTGCCAAATACGAAATTGAGAGTATAACAAATCAACAAGCAATAAACAAGAACACAAGGATATTCATGGTTCCACTCAAACACAGAGCAAGAATGTACCCCACGGAGAAAAGAGCAAAAGGATTCACTATAAACGGGGAGAGAACACAAAGAGCCGGCTATATCCGTAACTCTATTTTAAACACCAAACAAATATTTAGGGACAAATCTCTGGTGGAACCCAAAAGGGAGACACAAGCCTTTGGTGGAACCCTAAGAGATGAACAAAACTCTAATATCTAAGCCCTTGAACAAAAGACCATAACCCTAGGAACCCCTAAAGTCTCTATCTATAGAAAAACACTAAAAAAACCTAAACCAAATAGGAATAGAAATTCTAGTCAAATTTCAACATTCCCGGCCTCTAGTTTGCATTATATGGGTAGTAGTAATTGACCCAACATGGAGGTGCTGAATAAACTCACTAAGCAAAAAGTGGAAATTATCCTTGATCACGAGGCACGTAATTATCACTGTAACGAGAACCGTAATTCCAACTCTAGTGAATGATCGTAACATGGTAGAGATAAGTGGATTGATTAAGAAAATTCTAACATGATCTTAACAAGGGTGTGAATATGTATTAAAAAGTGAAAAAGTATACAGGAATACGTATTTTTCTTATCTTCTTATGTATTTATTGTCAGCCCACTTGCTGACAATAGAAAGACCATTGATTAAATAGTTGTATTCTAATGAGATTTATCTGGAATCACTATCAGGTTGTTAACTTCTTGATGGCAGACGGAGGGATAATAGCTGTAGGAGGATTAATTGCCTCTTCAGCGTCAGCACTAGGGACATCAGTGCAGGCTGCGGCCCAAAGTAAAGTGTTCTGGGATCCGAAAAAGGAGAAAGACGATCTCTCCGGCAATGTGGAGGAGATTATTGTTGATTTAAACGAGACAGTTCGGAAGCTAGGTTGCATAAAGAAGGACTTTGAGAATAAAGTAAAAAGAAATAATATGAAGGCACCATCGGAAATGTACTCTGAATGGGTCCGCTTGGTGGTGGAGATTGGCAAGAAAGTGGAGGAAAAAAGAACCGAATATGATAAACAAAGCAAAGAAGAGGCATTTTTTCGGTCTTCCTCATATGTGGATTTCAGAGAAGCTTTTAAAAAGATGTACAAGAAAGTAAAGAGTCTTGGGGAAGAAAGCAATCAACTCCAACATAAAATGTTTGTTGATCTGCTACCCAAACCTATTATGAACAAAGATGGACCATATAACAATTTTGTGACACATGAAAAGCAGATCAAAGAGATTCTGGACTTGTTGGGAAGTTCCAAGGTTAAGAGAATAGGTATCCTCGGGACGGTGGGGATTGGGAAAACAACCATGATGCGCAACTTGAATAACCATGAAAAAGTTGCCAAGACTTTTGAAATAGTCATTTGGCTCAAAGTATCGACAGAGGGGAGCAAGAAAAATCTGACCAGGAAGCATCTCCTACAGGCCATTGTGAGAAGACTGAAATTAAATATAGGAGGTTCTAGCAATGCGGATGAAGTTACCTCTACCAATGTGCATGGAGTTGCTGAAAGAATATCAATGGAGTTACAGGGCAAGAAGTTCTTGCTACTTTTGGATGATGTCAAGGAATGTCTTAATTTAACCAAAATTGGGATTCCTGAGAGCAACAATGGTAGCAAGATAGTATTGACGACTAGGTTGCGCCGTGTTTGTCGCAAAATGGTTGAACAAATAATTAATGTGAGTTATTTATCACTAGATGAGTCATGGAAGATGTTTCAAGATGTTCTAAAAAGTTCTGAAGTTCTTGGAGATCCAGAAATAAAGAAAATTGCAAGGCGAGTGTGCAACGAATGCAGCGGGCTTCCACTGTTGATACAAAAAGTAGCAAGTACATTCAAATTCAAAGATAATCGTACCGCTTGGAGTGATGGATTGAATAATTGGAGGAAGTGGCCTGAAAAAGACCGCGAAGGAATTAAGGAAATGTATAATTTGTTGAAATTTTGTTACGATGACTTGGATGATGAGCAGCGTCAGAAATGCTTTCTTTATGGTGCATTGTATCCTGAAGGCAGTGGGATAAACGCAGATTATTTGTTGGAGTGCTGGGCAGCTGAAAATTTCCTTGGCAATGATGATAGCATAACAATGGAGTCTCTCAAATGTGGGCATCATGTATTGAGTCACCTTAAGTATGTGTCATTACTTGAAGAAGGTGAGAGTGAGAATCAAGTTACAATGCACAAATTCATCAGACACTTGGCATTATATATAGCAGAAGATGTTCCTGATTGCAATTACATGGTGGAAACGAGCAAAGAATTAAGACAGCCCCCAAAAGTGGAATCCTGGATCGAGAAGACGAGAATCTCCTTTGGTGACAATAAATTGGAGCAATTACCGGCTTCTCCCAGTTGCAGTAAACTGTCCACACTCTTCCTACAAAAAAATTCGAGCCTGGAGGAAATCCCGCCGACTTTCTTTGAGAACATGACAGAACTTCGAGTTTTAGATGTATCTCATACAGGAATCGAGGGGTTACCTTCATCACTTACAGCTTCGAAAGGTCTCAAAGTACTGTATCTAAATAACTGCACAAATTTGGTCGAGTTTCCTTCTCACATTGTGGCTGCACTTGAACATCTTGAAGCACTCGATATTGTGGGGAGTGGAATCAATAATATACTGCCTCATATGGAGAACTTGACCAAGTTAAGGCGACTGCGGGTATCCTTCTCCACGTCTCGTAATGAAAATGCCACCCAAGAGGTAAATTTCAACTACGAGGCCATTTCAAAGCTTTCTATATTGGAAGAATTGGTCATTAATGTGAAATCACGTGAAATTTGGTCTGATTATGTCGAAGAGAATATCATGAAAGAAGTGGCTACGTTGAAAGAGTTTAAGTCTCTAAAGTTTTGCTTTCCCGATGATAAGGTTGTAGATGTCGTTGAGGTTATTGGGTCTCAAAAATATCAAATTCTCCGTATCCGTGCTCCTGACGCCACAATCCTTCTAAGTTTCATTGAAAGGAGTTTATGGAGAAATGTCCAAGACATCGAAAACTTTGAGTTCTACATAGGTTCCAAAAGGTCGGAACATCCTCAACTCCCCGACTTTCATGAGCATGTGAGGTGTGTCAAGTATTGTGAAGTTGAAGGTAGAAACTCTCCGATTCTCAAGGTCCTTGCTCAAGCTGTTGCTTTTGAATTAGTTGGCAACAACAAGATCAATCAGCTATCGGACTCAGAACTCACAAACATGAACGGTATCCAAAGTTGTCTAATTGAAGATTGTGATGCAATTGAAACCATCGTGGGTACCTCAAACAGTGTGCTACTACCGAGCTTAGAACATTTGTTCATAAAGAATCTACCAAAGTTGGAAAGCATTTTGAAGGGCCCATTTCAACGTGGAAGCCTAGCCAAATTAACGACTCTAGTTCTGTTCGGTTGTCAAATTTTGGTGCAGGTGTTCCCACATGGCTCTATCCAACAACTTTGTGAAATCCAGTGCTTGGAAATTGAGAAGTGTGATGAAATTGAAGAAATAATTTCAGAATCTAACACTCGTGGAAATCTGCCTATATTACCGAAACTGAAGAAAATGATTCTGCGAGACATGAGAAACCTAAGCAGCATTTGTGCCATTGAGACTTTGGAGTGGCCATCCTTGGAGGAGTTGGAGATATTCAAGTGTCCAGATTTGTCAAAATTGCCTTTCAGCAATGCAAAAAAATTAGAACGTATCGATATTGCATAGCAGGATTGGTGGAGAGCATTGCAGCGGCAGAATCAAGAGGACAAAGGAGGACTTCATAAATTACGTAAGCTCAGGTAATGTTTCATTTTTAAAATGTCATCGTATTGTTGTTGTTTCAAATTAAAGCAATTTTTCGGAAGATCATTCACAAAGCTCGTTTGTTTGTCTGATTTCAAAACTTCTTTTTGAGGATTATATGAGTGAAAACTCAAAAAAGGTGGTTCAACTCGTTTTCACAGAAAGTTTTTATCTCTTCACGGTCCGGAGCTCTTTCATTGTTAGCATAATATTATCAAATATTATGTTACCATGTTTTGTATGTTTCATCATTCATATTTCCTAGTTAGTTTATTATTCATGATTCCTTGTTAGTCTTGTTTTATTTATCAAAACTTGTGAGGGTTATATTTTAGATGTGATACATCAATGAAAACAAGGTTTTTGTCAATTCACTTTTCTAACATTCAATTTGAGTTAACGAATTCTCAACGAATCGAATCTCCCCATATGGGATTCCAACCTACCACCAAATCCGTCCCTCCCCACCACCACCTACCTCACATGGGTATGAGTGTCGAGAGCAGGTATCTATTTAAGTTTCAAATTTAATGTAATTCTCACATCAAGGACACTGAAAAATATTCCTCTCCCTTTGAAGATTTCCTTTACTTGCTAGGGTAAAAGATGATGCTTAAAAGATGCCATAAGTTTTTGAGCATGATATGAGAGTTTTATTTATATATAGTTTTGTGGTAAATTCTTTTTTTTTATTAGATTGGGTGCAACTTTTCTGGTATCCAAAAATGCTTCCTCGGTTGTCCATGGTATTGTTTGGTTGTGGTTCCCATTATTATTGGATATCATGTTGTGATCTCCATTAAGATTTTTATTTTTCTTTAGTACATGTCTTATGCCAAATTATGATAATTCACTCCTTTAAAACTTTACTAAGATATATGCCTTTTCATTCATTGAGCTTTCAGTTAATGAACTTTTATCTAATTTCTTTTTCAGGCAAGTCGGGGAATTAGATAAGGATGGCGGCATCTCGGAAATTTCTCGTGTTTGACCTCATTAGGGTGTCTCATCCTAATTTAGTTTTTTTAATTTATTTAACGCTTCCACATTAAAACATTTGGTTAGATATTTGGACTCTTTTAAATATTGTTGGTTCATCGGTGTTGTTTGGTTATGGAATGGTTGTGCCCCATACTTTTGACTGAACTTTTTTAGCTGGAATTGGTTGTAATAAAAAGATTGTTGATTGCTTAGTAATCTATACCTTTGGTGTTTGATTTAATTTTTTTTTAGGGATGCATTGTAACGCCCCGACTTTTCGAGAGCAAAATAAAATAATTTTCTTAAGAAAATTTGCTAAATAAATATAATTTTCTAAAATAAAGTTTAACTATTACAAACTCAAGATAGATTTAGTAATTCAAAATATATTAACTTCAGAGCCGACTCTAATCTTGATACCGATTCCAAGTATACTCGATCTTCGCTCTTGGCTCTCCTCCTGTCTTAAACTGCTCCATCATTGAATCCTGCACTCGCTGGCAAATTGATCGCCGAAGCAAACGATTTGCCAGGATACAGACGTATCTGTGAGTGATAAATCACCCAGTAAAATAATCCAACCCAACCACCCCTCTTACTTTACAGTTAGCAAGCAACAGAATAATAGTAATGCGATAAAGTAAAACAGAGTTTGTTTCACATAAACCAGTTTATTACTATCCATTTAACTTGACGTGTAATCTAAGATCTCCTCCGCGGAGTCTTTCCTCCCCAACCGCTAGCTATGCCCTGTCCCATGAGCTCACTTTCTGTTGTTGTCGCGGATTGCACCCAAGTTATGTACCCAGTGTGTATCCTTCTCATTACAACAAAAGGAAGCTTATCATGCCCGAATCATAACTAGGGTTCGCCTATCTTATGCACCACCACACAGTTATCACTGGGCTTACTTTGCCAGTTTCAATTCATCACTGGACTCTCGGCAGTATCAATTCATCACTGGACTCTCGCCAGTATCAATTCATCAATCACCACTGGGCATACTTTGTCAGTTTTAAACCATCACATCCAACTCATCACATTCAAAATCTCGCCTGCAGGCATTCTAAAAATAAAAACTTTCCATTTCCTCCATTACCTAGCATCATCTAGTATGAACTCTATTCGCATACCACCCCATGTCTCTAGGGTCCAATCTAACATATAAATCAAGAATTGGTGCAATATAAAATTAAATTAAATAATAATTAAAACAATTAACGAGCAATGCAATCACACAACTTTTTATGGATGGGCCGTTGCCCTTATTCTTGTATAGCCACCATGTCAATAATGAAGTAGAATTTTTATAAATAACTTTAATAAATATTTTCTAAGCTTTTAATAATTATTACAAAGTAATTAGATTTATTAAACACTAATTAAATACATTAATTAGATAAAAATATTATAATAATTAACATGACCCTAATAAAAGTCCTAAAAGTCCCATACAATCAGTTGAGTGTCAAAAGTTAGGTTCGGAGGGTCGAAGAATTAATTTACATGAAAACGTTAATTAAAGTGACCTAAAATGAAGTAAATAGACAATAAATAATTTACTATAAAAAAATATGTTGAGACTGACATAATTTTATCTTTGGAACCTAAGGAGTCCAAATAAAATTACTCGGGCATTAATAATAAAGTTTATACGATCGTAAAGTAATTTTGATTGGAATTACTTTAAAAATAATAATAAATAGTTAATTAAATAAAATAAATATTTATTTTAACAAGTTATCATCTTTAAGATGCAAGGAGTGTAAAAAAAATTATTTTGGGTGTTAAAACGTTGGTTGGATGGTCGTAATCAATTTTCGTTCGTAAACGTTGAACAATAACTAATAAATAATTTAATAAATAGATAATTAAATAAAAAAATATGACCTTAACAAGTTATGATCTTTGAGGTGTGAAAAGTCTAGAAAAAATAGTTTGGGGGTCAAAAATAGTGTTTGGGATGTCGCAAAATACTTTCGAAACATTTAAAACTATTAGATAAATTAAACTGATATAACTAAAACGTTTTATACTAAGATGATATTATACTGAAAGAAAATAATATCAAGTCAGTAGTCTTTTATAATACTAATATAAGAAAGATTATAAAATAAATATCATAATGGTCATCTTCTTTGTAAATAATTACAAATAAATTGTCAAACTCAAAAATAATATCAAATTGGTGAATATGGCAGAAAACGCGCGGTGAACTATATTTTTTTCGTTTGGGACATAGAGTTAAGCATATAAACACTTACTATACTTAGAAGAATGATTGGAAGGGATTATAATACCTCGGGTTGGTCGAATTGATTCACGAACCGAAACTTTATTTTTTTGAGAAGATGACTTCGGGTTCTTTGATCGGGGGAACTTGAGATCGAATTGAGACTCGTTTGGGGATGCTCTGGGTTGTAGGAGGTGATCGGGATAGTTGAATTGGGTTTCGGTTGGGCGTAGTTATAAAACCCATTTTTCTTTCTCTCTTTCTTTCTCTCTTTAAAACTCCATGGATTGGAGCTTGGTTTTCTTCTGTTTTTCTCTTCTTTTCTGGTCGGTGGAGTGTGGGAAATATTGTGGTGTGAATTTCGTGAGTCAATGGGGAGGGGTTATATAGGTGAATTTGGAAGAGGTTGGATAAGAGTGAATTTAATGGAGTTGGGTTCATGGGATTTGGAATGGACGAATTTGGCTTGGTTTTAGGGTCAGGGAGGAAGTAGAGACTGAGTAGGAGAGGGAGAGACAGAAGGAGTGTACATGCAAATTAAAAAAAATAAAACTAAGATAATTATATTTGTGTAAATCTATAAAGGAAAAGGATTATAATTATATTTGTATATATCTATTAAGGAAAATGATTAATTTTATTATTAATAACACTTTTTAAATAATTAATCGATTACTATAGACTATTTGATTAAAAATAATTTCCTTATTGAAAAAAAAAATAGGACAAAAATCCGGATCGTTACATGCATGTCCTATGAGTTCAGGTCTTGTGATTCATGGCAAATCACTAGTAACCACCTTTTTAAGTGTGACAGCCCCACCTCCAGCCACCACCTTTAATGACCCTCGGATAACTTCTCTAACCAGTGACCACCTACATTTCTTTTCCTTAAGCAACAACCCCCTCACTTGATTCCAAAACAAGTTCTTAAACGTGTGCACAAAGCATATTTTTTGCTTTAATTATCAACGGAAAAAAAATAGTAAAAGCGTGTCTAGCAAAAACAGAAAACTGAAAGCTTTTGCCAAATACGGTTTTCCGAAAATTCTTAGTAAAATTTGGAACTTGAACAGCGGACAAATAGAGGCGTCTTCGTGTTTTATCTCATCCTTTCGACTAACTCAGACCGTCATATGTTTATAGATCACGCAACGATGCTGCTCTTTGAAGAAAAGAAGGTCCTAGGAGCTTTTGAGAATTTTGGCTTCAATGGATCCTTTCTGCCCTCGCGCTTTTGCCCAGAATAGTTGAAATATTCTGCTGCCTGCAATTTTACATGTATAAGCTTTTAACTTGGAAGTAGCTCCCAACTATTTATTGTCTTCTATTAATTTGTATGGTGTAATATGGGCCCTCCTCAGGCATATTCCTCCTTTTGCTGCTCAGCCTACGGGTATCACCAGCCGAGCCCCTTCCCCTCCTAATACCATGTTCTTATGTGTTAGCGTGTTACTTGAGAATAATTTTGTTCACCCTACTTTAAAGGGATGAACATTACCTCCATGTGTAGGGTCTCCGGAATCAATACTACTTTTGATAATAATGAGTTAGTTTGTAGTGGAACCCACACAATTTCCACAAATTACAAGGAGGGTAATGTTCTCCATCTTTAAAGGAGGGAGAACACAATTATTCTCGTGTGACTCACCCATTCACCACAGGAAATACCAGTACCAGCTCTAGAAATTTGTAGCAGGGTGTTCAAAACGTACCATAATTTTACTAACTCTATTAACCAACAATAAATACACAAGTTCTCATAGATTAGTTAGTATAAAGAGTGTACGTGGTCAAAAACTTAACGCCATTCCAAAAATATTGTCCATTATGCAAAATGAGAACTTAAAAATAATTTACACTTGTAAAAAAATTCACACTTTTTCTAAGTCCTTTGTATTGTGCAGTGGATTGTCTTTTGAAAATTGAGAGTAGATTTTACATTTATCTTGGAAAGGTTTTCATAATGAGAGTAAGTGTTGAACTGGCGTATTAATCTACTAATATTCCATGAAAGAAATTATGGCAAATAGGTTAGGACAGACTTGTTGAAGATATCCTCTCCTTATTTTGTCCCTAATATTAATATGATATGAGGAGATTTTCTATTGTAATTCTAGATTCAAAGAAATTGTTCGAGTTAATAAGGTTTTGGAGCAAAGCAGAATTTCTTTTATACTTTTCCATAATTATATAAGCTTTGGTTAGCATTTTAGTTTAGTTTTCCTATCATTACTCTATTTCTCCAATTATTACTTTCTCATCTCTCTATCTCTCTCCAATCATTATCCTTTTCTTCAATTATTACCCTATTTCTCTCTCTATTCACTACCAAAATTAAACTAAACTAAAATGCCAACCAAACAAAGCCGTTACCAAACAAAGCCAACTTGTAGTCAATGTCATGATTTCTAAGGCCTTGTTCTCCTGTTAACTTTTTGGGGCTTTTTCTTGTTTTGTCCTTATTTGAATTTTTTTTGCATCTGTTAGTATTGCGTCAAACTTTTGTAAATTATTGATTCGTCTCGACAAAAGGAATCGAAAAACGCAATTTTTTTTTTACTTTCATCCAAGTATTTTTGAAAATATCCAAGATAAATCTCCAAAAGTTGCCATTTTCAAGAGCTTGGCGGGAAGCTTACGTTACTTGACATGCACAAGACCAGATATACTATTCGGGGTTGGACTTGTGAGCCAATTTATGGAGGAACCAACCACGACGCACTTAAAAACAGCTAAGAGGATTCTCCGCTACTTCAAAGGTACACTTGATTTCAGCCTATTTTAATCATCATCTAACAACTTTCAACCTATTGAATTTAGTGACAGCGATTGGGCCGAAGACTTAGATAATCAAAAGTGTACAACTGGCTTCTTATTCTATACGGGTGACACAACATTCACTTAGATTTCAAAAAAGTAACTGATTGTAACCCTTTTCACTTGAGAAGCTGAATATGTGGCTGCTGTATCATGTATATGTCATGCAATGCGGCTAAGGAGCTTATGACATGAGCTTTAATTTGCATAAGAAGAAGCAATAAAGATATTCGTAGACAATCAATCAGCAATAGCATTAGCCAAGAATGTGGTCTTCCATAATCTTAGCAAAGAATGAGTTCAATTGACATTCGCAAAGTCAAAAGATCAAATTGTCAACATTCTCACCAAGCCACTCAAACATGACCCCTGGTGGGCAGGGACATAATTCTTCAAGGCTCTCTTTTCTTCGGCGAGGTTACATGTTGAAGGAGGTAAATAAAACCTTCATTCCCAAGGAAAACACCCCTCAGAATATCCATAATTATCAAGGATCGACCCATTAGCTGATGTTTGTCGTGTATTGTTGGCTAAATCTTGACTGGGTTATGTTTCTTGGTTGGACATACTTTATCGGTTACCCGTTACCCCAATATCTCGATGTCCTATCAGTTTTTACTTTTTAGGGACGGATTGTTTAGTAAATCAGGTGCGAAGTGAAGGGGGAAGTTTTTTGTGGACATGGTGTAGTTGATCCAAACATAATTGCACAATAGGTATGTTAATTAAGCAACCAATATGTAACGCCCCGATTTTTTGGAAGCAAAAGAAAATAATATCGTAAGAAAATTTTGCTAAATAAATATAATTTTCCAAAATAAATGTTTAGCTTTTACATTCTCAAGAAAAATTTATTGATTCAAAATACATTAACTTTAGAGCTGACTCTAGGCTAGACACGAATCCTGAGTATACTCGATCTCCGTTCCTGATATTCTTTTCCGTGTCGAACTGCATCATCATTGAATCCCCTCTATTGAATCCTGCGCCCTCTGGCAAATTGATCGCCGAAGCAAACGATTTGCCAGGATATAGATGTATCTGTGAGTGATAAATCACCCAATAGAATAATCCAATCCAACTACCTCTCTTACTTTACAGTTAGCAAGCAGCAGGATAAAATGATACAAAGAAGAAAAATAGAGATTTTTTCACATAAGCCAGTTCATTACTATCTATTAACCTATCGTGTAATCTAAGATCTCATCTACGAGATCTTTCCTCCCCAACCGCTAGCCATGCTCGGTCCCATGAGGTCATTTCCTTTTGCTGTCGCAGATACACCTAAGTTATATACCGAGTGTGCATCCCAATAACTACAACAAAGGGTAAGCTTATCATGCTTGAATCATGACTAGAGTTCGCCTATCTTATATACCACTTTACAATCCACTTCACAATCATCACTAGACTCCCGCCAGTCTATCAATTCATCACTAGACTCCCACCAGTTCCATACTCATCACAATTCTCATCACATCTCAAAATCCCGCCTGCAGGCAATCTAAAAAAAGGGTAAATTCCAGATACACCCCCTGTACTTTGGTCGTTTTTCAACTACACCCCCTCTACTTCATTTTTAATCACTCACACCCCTTGTACTTAAGATTGGTTTGGAACTATTAGTATTTTAGTCCAAAGTAACGAAAAAGTGGGTAATGGCTTGTTGGTGGGAATTTTCCCTCCTAAAACATCTTTTCTAAGACCAAATTGCCCCCAAAACCCGTTTACATCCTATATATACCATTTTCCAACATGTTAGAATGAAAAACAGAGCATCACCCACCCATGGCCTCTTCTTCTTTCATCATAGTTAATATCCATTCATTGAGTTGCAAATTTGCTGAACCCTCAATATTCAACTTACCAATCTCCTCTGGGAGTTTAGACACCGCATTTTTGTCAATGCCGATCCCTTTAAAGACACCTCTAGATACAGGAATCACTTTATCAGAGCTCTCAACATGACTAAAATTCTCTCTATCATTTGCATTTACACTTGACACGGGATTCGTAGTGCTCGCAAACTCTTGATCGCTTCCAAATCTCAATTTTCCCATGCCATCAAGAATTCTATTCCCCACAAACCCACTAGAGTTCTCAACATTGGTGTTCAAACAGCTTCCAATTTTCAATTTCCCCATATCATCAAGAACTTTATTTCCCACAAATCCACTAGAGTTGTACACATTAGGATCCGAATTGCCTACAAACACAAAATTCTCTCTACCAACATTTCCAAAGTTCAATTTTTTCCCCAAAAAAGAACCCACTCCCGGAACAGAATCATCTAAAACGGGTCGACGAAACGGGTTAAACCCAGAATCATCTTTACCAGTTTCTATCCTACCCTTTGGTTTTCTCAATTTCACCAGTCTTGGCCTCAAATGGCCCGATGCCGCCGAGCCAAATGCCGGCTTTCCAAATCCTAACGGCTCACCCAAGCCAATATCGGGGTTAACTTCTTTTAAATTGGGAAACTTAGAAGAAGGCTCTGTATTTGAATTCGATGAATACATAATCAATAGCCTTGATTGAAGAAAACCCAGAAAGAGTGAATCAAGAAAGAGTGAAAATCTTACTATTAGGATTGGATTTGTGATCTAGCAAAGCTGGCAAAATACCAAGATTGGCGTCATCAAGTCGGAGTGCTGGTGTTGCTGGGTCTCAATCAGTTTTTCAATCAAAGATAACGCGATAGGAGGAAGCTGGGTTGTCGGTTGATTTGAAGATGAGGGTTGTGGTGATCTTTTGTTTTGATATTTGTCTCAGTTGTCTGCCTTAGGTTCGAAGGAAGAGAGAGAGAGAGAGAGAGAGAGAGAGAGAGAGAGAGAGAGAGAGTGTGTGTGTGTGTGTGTGTGTGTTGGCTAGCTGGCTCTTCCTACTGTATAAACGGCGCAGATGTTTTCCTATGTTTTTCTCTCCACCGTTGCAGAACCAGAGCTCAGAGCTTTGGAGAGAGAGAGAGAGAGGGGATAATACGCAAATGAAAAAAGGGGAATAAGAAAGGGGAATACGAATGGGTATTTCAGTATTTTCGTTACTTTGGACGGAAATACTAACAGTTTCAAACTAGTCTTAAGTACAAGGGGTGCAAGTGATTAAAAATTAAGTAGAGGGGGTTTAGTTGAAAAAAGACCAAAGTACAGGGGGTGTATCTGGAATTTACCCAAAAAATAAAAATAAAACTTTCCAATTCATCCATTTTCTAGCATCGTCTAGGTGAATTCTATTCGCATACCACCCCATATCTCTAGGGTCCGATCTAGCATTCAAATCAAGTATCGGTGCAGTATACAATTAATCAAATAATAATTAAAACAAATAACAAGCAATGTGATCACACAACTTTTTATGAACGAACCGTTGCTCTTAGTTTTGTATGGCCACATTTTTGACCGTGTGACAACCAATTCAATTCCTTTTCATTTCGGAACATAGAATCCAACTTGCAAACATTTTATATACTATGAGAAGAGATAGATAGAATTATAAAACTTAAGTCGTAATAAAGAAGACCTGGTTATGGCGCCGAAACATGAACTTTAATAAACTAAAGGGCTAATTATAATATGTTATCATACATTTGGACCAAAATTTGTATGCTAAATAATTTACGAGGATCAAAGTGTTATGTTTGGGGGTTCTAATCTAGTGTCATTTTACTAGGAATTTGTGGGTATATTCACGGTAAACCCTCACGAGACTACAACTCGTCCACTAGGGCAACCTAGGGGTTTAAAGGCTTGTTGCATACGCTAAATGCAATCGGACTCCTCCGAAAAAGGATATATATATATATATATATTTTAATTATTTGTTCTATTTATTTCTTTTTGCTCGAGGACTAGCAAATCTTATGTTTGGGGGTATTTGATGTGCTTAATTTCTATGCAAGTTTCAGCATACTTTTACTCTTAATTTTATGTTAGTCTGTGTTTAATTGTCTTATTTATTAGAGTTTTTATTTACTTTATTTATTTTTTTGTCTAGGAATAAAAATATCGAAGGCTTGATGGAAATTGAGGAGGAAACCTTCCTTTTTGAATGAACAAAGATTCCCCTCATCAAAAGAATAGGAAACAATTGATTCTTTCTCGGATTTCCTGAAGTTCCCTTCCGTAATCGGAGCATATCTTTGGCTAGAGAAATCCAATAAGGGCAATCTTGGTGTCTACGGAAAGCTAAGAGAGAATCCTACAACTTTCGTGTTGAAGACTTTCCAAAAATTGAAGAATAAAATGGCAAAAATTGGGGATCAATTCAGAGGACGAAAATTGCCTAACTAAGAATCCTGTTTTGGGAAACAAAGAGATGTGTTTATAAGGAAGATAGAAGAGCAGTTGGGGCACGACCAGAGCTTGGAGAAAAGAGTTTTTTTTCACCATTGAAGAAGAATTAGAAGTTTGGGAAAAGGAAGAAGAAGACAAAGGCCGAATTGGAGTTTGTCGACAGATTTTCAATCTACATACAGTTTCCTTCTAGACTCTTCACCTTCTTTTCGTACAATTTTCATTATGAACAGCAGAAATATTATGGACTGTTTTTATTCTATTATGAACTAATATCTATTGCTAAGGCTATGATGTAGCCTCTCCATGACAATTCCGAATCCTATTTTTATGTGATCATAATTTTATCAGTCCTTTTGAGTTTACATCATTGTGTTTAGTGCTCTCAATTATTTGGCCAATATTTGAGTGATGTATTGTGTATGCTAATTCGAGAGATGATGCATGCAATTTAGCTTCGTATGATGTATGCCATGAATTGAACGAAAGACAGGAATGTGCCAACGTGATTTGTGCAGCTTATATGAGAAATATTGTTAATCTTAATGGGCTCAAATGCTCTTAAATTCGTATAGACATATCACGGATTATTGTATGTTGGGTAGTTCTAATTCTACTCGAGAGAGGGTCTTAGAAAAGTTTGAATTTCTCGCTGTCAATAGGACTATAATTGATTGATCGCATGGTTAGGATTTGGGATTGGATTGGTTAGGTGAGTCGGATGCCTTAGTATTTTTCTTCCTGAGTGAAAGCTTGCTTATTCTCTTGAGTGTTCGGTTAAATCTTCAGTTGTTGAATTACTTTTAGTTGTTTTTTTTTTTATTTTTCAAATCCAAAATCCATCACTTTTATTGATTCCAAATAATTCAGAACTAGAACAATTTCAATAGTTAATAGGTAAGTAGTCCTCGTGGGTTCGACATCTTTCTTTATCACTATATTACTTGTTACGATTTCGTGCACTTGCGAATTTTCACAACAAGTTTTTGGCGTGTTGTGAAAATTCGCAAGTGCACGAAATCGTAACAAGTAATATAGTGATAAAGAAAGATGTCGAACCCACGAGGACTACTTACCTATTAACTATTGAAATTGTTCTAGTTCTGAATTATTTGGAATCAATAAAAGTGATGGATTTTGGATTTGAAAAATAAAAAAAAAAAACAACTAAAAGTAATTCAACAACTGAAGATTTAACCGAACACTCAAGAGAATAAGCAAGCTTTCACTCAGGAAGAAAAATACTAAGGCATCCGACTCACCTAACCAATCCAATCCCAAATCCTAACCATGCGATCAATCAATTATAGTCCTATTGACAGCGAGAAATTCAAACTTTTCTAAGACCCTCTCTCGAGTAGAATTAGAACTACCCAACATACAATAATCCGTGATATGTCTATACGAATTTAAGAGCATTTGAGCCCATTAAGATTAACAATATTTCTCATATAAGCTGCACAAATCACGTTGGCACATTCCTGTCTTTCGTTCAATTCATGGCATACATCATACGAAGCTAAATTGCATGCATCATCTCTCGAATTAGCATACACAATACATCACTCAAATATTGGCCAAATAATTGAGAGCACTAAACACAATGATGTAAACTCAAAAGGACTGATAAAATTATGATCACATAAAAATAGGATTCGGAATTGTCATGGAGAGGCTACATCATAGCCTTAGCAATAGATATTAGTTCATAATAGAATAAAAACAGTCCATAATATTTCTGCTGTTCATAATGAAAATTGTACGAAAAGAAGGTGAAGAGTCTAGAAGGAAACTGTATGTAGATTGAAAATCTGTCGACAAACTCCAATTCGGCCTTTGTCTTCTTCTTCCTTTTCCCAAACTTCTAATTCTTCTTCAATGGTGAAAAAAAACTCTTTTCTCCAAGCTCTGGTCGTGCCCCAACTGCTCTTCTATCTTCCTTATAAACACATCTCTTTGTTTCCCAAAACAGGATTCTTAGTTAGGCAATTTTCGTCCTCTGAATTGATCCCCAATTTTTGCCATTTTATTCTTCAATTTTTGGAAAGTCTTCAACACGAAAGTTGTAGGATTCTCTCTTAGCTTTCCGTAGACACCAAGATTGCCCTTATTGGATTTCTCTAGCCAAAGATATGCTCCGATTACGGAAGGGAACTTCAGGAAATCCGAGAAAGAATCAATTGTTTCCTATTCTTTTGATGAGGGGAATCTTTGTTCATTCAAAAAGGAAGGTTTCCTCCTCAATTTCCATCAAGCCTTCGATATTTTTATTCCTAGACAAAAAAATAAATAAAGTAAATAAAAACTCTAATAAATAAGACAATTAAACACAGACTAACATAAAATTAAGAGTAAAAGTATGCTGAAACTTGCATAGAAATTAAGCACATCACAAACATTTTATATACTATGAGAAGAGATAGATAGAATTATAAAACTTAAGTCGTAATAAAGAAGACCTGGTTATGGCGCCGAAACATGAACTTTAATAAACTAAAGGGCTAATTATAATATGTTATCATACATTTGGACCAAAATTTGTATGCTAAATAATTTACGAGGATCAAAGTGTTATTTTATCAAAAAAAATTCAATACTCGTCTCGTGGGATTCACTGTTTACAGCCGAGGAGGAATAAAACAGAGGAGAACGGCCGCACGCGACATCGAGATCGATTTCTTTCAATCCGGATCATAAAATCAATAGGTAATCACATAACATACTTAGGAGAGGGTAGAGAAGCGATTATTCTACCTTTAATCCGGATAAAGCTATTCGGTGGAGTCCGGTGGGTTTTCGTTTGGCGAGGAAAGTTTGGTATTCCAGCAGCAACTTCAGAGTGAAATAACCCAATCAAACCTTGTCTGTTTTTGGTGATCCTTGTGTCTAACGCGAAGATCTCGAAACGCTCTACAACTTACGTGAAGAAGTCTAAGCCCGAAAACCATTCGAACTAGGAGAAAAGTGGGGGTTTTCATAAGTCCTGTGTGCTATCTGGAAACATAAATCTGAAATTTTCACTGAACTTTGGACGGCGATAACTCTTTCAATCCTTGACCGTTTTGGGTGATTCTTGGGTTGAAATTGAAGCTCTCGATATCCTCTACAACATTCGTGAAGAAACTCACGCCTAAAAACGACATCAACTAGGAGGAAACAGGCCGTGAACAGAGGTACGTGATATGGACGAGAATGGAGATCATGCAATTAAATTTGATGATGTGAGTGCATGGGATGAAGTTATGTTACTCTCTTCTCTTTGTCAGTCGAAAAGGATGGGGAGATGGGTTTGGTTTTGTAGTAGACGTAGAGTAATATAGGAGGAGTAGTGGAAAAAAGTGGGAGAGTGGGATGTTGTTGAGATTGGAGAGATATATAGTTTAGGACGAGGTTGAAGGGAAAATGATAAGTGAAAAGATAAATATAGAGGGAGAGATTGGTGAGAGATAGGTAACCAAATCCCATAATTTGTGGGATGATTATTTAGTCTGAACAATATAGATAAATATGTACACACATTTATAGTTACAAGTTAAGGTAAATTATGCTAAACTAATTTCAGTTGCCAAAAATTAATCTAGGTTCTAGTTTAATCTAATTACACTTTTAAATAATTAATCGATTACTATAGACTATTTGATTAAAAATAATTTCTTTATTCGAAAAAAATAGGGCAAAAATCCGGATCATTACACAATATAAGGTCCAAACACCTGTGTTACTGAAAAAACACACACACACAAAAAAAAAAAAAAGGCACTGGTTAAGATGGGGGTTCCAGCATGAGGATCACCTTTTGCCTGTCACACTATGCCATTGGTTAAGCCAGTACTCAACGGACTCATCCCTTCCAGGCAATTGGAAGAGTACTGAACTGGGAGTACCACCAAAGTCTCCAACAATATATAACCTACCTCCAGTAAAGATCAACGAGTCCAGTCCAAGGTGACGGCCAGAAAGTAGAATTTGGAGTAGTCTCGAGATATATATGGGTCAGGACTAGTTTTAATTTTATTTACAAATAATGGCATTTTAGAAAAGTATAATCAGCAAATAAGTAGGGACGGAGCCAAAATTTTCTATAAGAAGGGGCTAGCCACAATATGAACAGTAAAATTTTGAAATTCCAATGTTTAAGAATATAAAATATCTGAATGACAAAATAATACCTATTACAGAACACAATATCTAGGCGATCTTTTCAAACCAAAAATAGGTGATCTTTACACACCAAAAACAACTAAATTATAGGTGAAAAAATAAAACTTTTCCAATATGTTATACCCCAAACATTAAAAAAATGGAGTTTAACGATACACTAGATTAGAAAGTCATCTATAATTCAGTTGGAACTAATTGTTGCAACAATTTCCTTCTTATTAAATATAACCAAAGCATTTGTGAGAAATTCATCATCCATCCTAAACATGTGTTCTGACAATATTTATAGCTGAAAGTGTCCTTTTTATCCACTTTTTTTATTTAATAGGAGGCCACTATGTATAATTTTGATATTTAAAAAAAACTTAAATAATTAAAAAAAATTGAAACCATGTGGGAGGCCGTGGCCCCCGTACGTCGTAGTGTGGATCTGTCTTCAAATAAGCAACACCAATTTCTTTTAATATATACGGCAAGATTATTTTTCTACTTGTCTTTTGTATCCAACAGTACAAATAACAAAGAGGAGGCAGTAGTCCAGCTGTTGCATTTATCAAGCAACTATGCTAAACAAACAAACAAAAAGGCTTGCACATACTCACATTGTGAGCGGGTCCCACTTAGAACTTTTGTTTACCAAAGCGAAAACATGTAAAATAGCTGCAGCATACAAGAAAATACGAGTACAGAATGAAGAAGAATGGAATAACTTGCCACAGGAGACTCAACACCGCCCATGATCACATCCAAATGAGTGAGGGAAACTCCATGCTTGCTAATTCTTAAAAGCTCGTTAGGATCGTCTTTTCTTCATTGATTTGCATCATTGAGTGTTCTACAAAATACGGAGTGGTAGGAAATGACATACAAACATGAAGACATCTCTAGTGCCGGTTATGTCAGTCTCAAGAAGTAATTTTCTTTAGACATTACTGTTATGGTAAAGCTTCCAGTTTGCAATATTAAACCAAGCTTTTTTATGATTGTTGAATATATATATATATATATATATATATATATATATATATATATATATATATATATATATCAGTAAGTTTCAAGTAAGGGCGCCCTTACCGTATTACGGTAAGGACTTCCCCTTTTCTTCCCTTTTCCGACCAAATTTTGATGATCCGAGCCGCTCAATGTGTTCAGAATGTGATTTTAAGGGTACTCGCGAGAAATCAGAAAAAAAAAAGACCAGGAAGGGTTTCATTCGAGCTGTTTTTATTTGAACTGTTCGATAAAAAACAAACAAAAATTGCTCGGATGAAGCCATTCCCGGTCATTTTTTTTGCCGATTTCTTGCGGGTACCCTTAAAATCACGTTCTAAAGATATTGAGCGGCTCGGATCATCGAAATTCGATCGGAAAATGGGAGGTCCTTACCTTAACACGGTAAAGGCGCCCTTACCTGATTGAATATGATATATATATATATATATAGAGAGAGAGAGAGAGAGAGAGAGAGAGATAGCAAATTTCCAATGAGGGATCCCACACGGCCTTACCGTGCGGGACTCCCCTTTCCCGATCGAATTGCGATGATCCGAGCCGTTCAATTTGTTCAGAATAAGCCAATTTTTTCGTCTTTATTCAAAAAAATGGATTTCGGTCAAAATTTTTTACTTTTTAGATTCCTCTTGTCGTGAGGATGCAATAATCCCCATAAAATTGACAATAAGCCAAGTGATACGAAAAAAATTTGAATAAGGACAAAAAATATGCCACTTTGATTTATTTGTCCGAACACTCTATAACTTTAATTATGGTTGCGGGCAGAGTCCCGAACACATTCTTTTTTACAAGTCAATCGGTCAGACATTTCAAATCTTCGTGTTCTGGATTTCAAGAATGGGGTTATTCTTAGTTTATTTAGGGTACTGTGCGAATTTCATATTTTTCTGAATCCGAAACCCGCACAGTTTTTCGAGCGGCACGCAAATCACACTCCGGAAACTAGTCATACAATGCGTGGCTGAGTAAGTGCCAAGTGTATACTAGCACATACACTTGGCAATCCCATTAATTTAGTTAGGTGCCAAGTGTACACTAGCATATAATTAGGGGAAATGACGGAACAGAGGAAAGAGGGGCAAATATTGCCCAAGTGATGGACCAGTTCTTGCTGAATTCATCTGGACATGAGAAGGACAAAAATAATTTCCCATACATGGAGAGGGCAACCTAAAATGACTAATATGCCCCTGATGATGAAAGAAACCCTAAGTTTGCCCATTTTGAATCCCAGCCGGTGTTCTCTTATTCCATCCTTCCCTCGTACGCTGCTGAAGAGGAGAGAACAGCAGGGGAGGGTTCCGTTCCACCGAAGAAGACCGTTCTGTTGCAAGACCGTTCTCCCCCTCACCTCTTCTTCCTCTCTCACTTCATCTCTCTGTAGTAACAGTACTCTCTCCATTCCACCGAAGAAGAAGCAGTCTCTTCTCCTTGACCAAGGGACATCGTACGCATCTAGTACGTATATGTTTTGGGTGTTTCAATTTTTTTTTTGCAATTTTCTCCCTTTCTTGTTCTCTTATTTCGTCCATGTGTCTCGGTTTGCAAGCAATTTGACTTTTTCATTGTATGAGAGAGTGGCCTCTTTGTTATTGTGTTCAGGTCCTTTGTTTGTGTGCTGTAGCACTTGCTTTTTTCCTTTCTGAAAAATCTGATGTATGAATTGTATGTGTAACTGTCCCCTCCTCCCTACCGACCATACTTCGACTATCAATCGACCATACTTTTGTTAGTCTAATTCTGTAGACTGGACGGAGATTCTGCAGAGTGCACGGAGACGGCAAGGGTGAACGGTCGGTTTTCTAAACGGTGGGTTTTCTTAAAATGTCACCATTACTTTAATTTTTATATTTTCCTACTGCTTACCCTTGAAAACTAGAAAACTAGAGACCCCTCATGCAAAGTTCTAAACAGAGTTCTTATTTGCCTATTAACTGTTCGATACAATGTTCGAATGGCAATTTGAAATTCAACTCGATATTGCACAAATAATTCTACAAGAGATGGACATGGTTCCTTTACGAACTAAATAATACTTGAAAAGAATGGAAAAGAAAGGGATAAGTAAATGATTCATGTTGCACAAATGATTCCTGCTGGTTATGGAATAAGTAAAAATTTGATATGCCTACGCTCCTGTGGAACTAAACGATTCTTACAAAGCATGGAAAAGAAAGGGACTTGGGTTATTCTTTCATACCTTGAATGGATGACTACATTGTATGGATTGCCTTTTGTGAATTTGTTGGATTTGGAGCGAAACAGTTGGTTTAAGAGGTTTTGTATTAACTAATTTTCACGACAAAAACTCCAATAATTGGTAATCTAACAATATAGTTGGTTATTGCTATGGTTATAATCTAAAGTGTACAATGATGGAAATAACTCGTATGTGCACTGTCCTATCTCTCTGTAGAGGAGCGGTGAAAAATGATG
The DNA here is from genome assembly GCA_014282245.1 of Rhododendron simsii. NCBI lineage: Eukaryota > Viridiplantae > Streptophyta > Magnoliopsida > Ericales > Ericaceae > Rhododendron > Rhododendron simsii. The sequence continues at coordinate 6,634 of WJXA01000183.1, read as the reverse complement.
CGATGTTTGCCAGAAGTTTCGAGCGTCGGCATCTAGAACTTGCCTAACAAATTGCCTCAACCTCTCATTCCAAATTTCCTACTCTGTCAACAAGCATAGCCGCCAAGGAGGAGGAGCCCACAGTACCCATAGAAGTTCCACAACCAGACTGCCAACGAACATTGTTCAGGTAATTTAAAGTTGTTAATGATTGAGGTATGGTAACGAGTCAGGTTAGAACTAAAATTCATAAAATTTATGTCCTTTTTTTCCAACAAACATAAGTAACATAAATAGCGTTTGAAAAATCTGTAATCATTTAGAATAAATACTATGGTCGGTGAGAAAGAGATTTAATTTGGATTGTTGAGATTAACACATGATACTTGATAGGTGGTTGATCCATGTTTGCCGAAATGTTCTGAAGAGGGAAAAAAAAGCTACTCCATCATATGAATATATCATTTTTTTGAAATATAGGCACACAAAACTCTTATGCAAATGCACCTCTTTGATTCGTGGACATATTGTTGCAACTAAGGTATTTGACATATTGATTCTTTCAGGGTTGGATATAGATTTCCATTGTAGTTGTATATTTTGTGTTGGAACTTCATGTATTCTTTCCATAATTTTTCCTTCCCATTCAATGGAGACCATAAAACTTCAGACTTCTTCTTCTTTGACCAAAATTGTTTCGATCAAGTATAACCTTAATATCATATTTGTACGTATTTGTCAATTATTGCATGATTTTTAGTTCAAGTATGTGATGTGTTGTTAAGCCTTGTGGTCTTCATTGGGTGGGTCGATCTTTATCATCTGAAAACTATTACGGAAGTTTTCTATATTAGGCCGTGTTAGAATTTTTCTTTCTTTTTCTCTCGATATTTGAAGCTAGAAAAGTCTAGACTTTGTGGTTACCAACAAACATGAGTTGTAAGTCAATTGTATGTGTTTTGCTGATAATGCGTTATTTTTCGCTACAACTGATGATAAAAGCTATGATTTTGTACTTGAAACCTTGTAATCTTTTTGGAAGCTTCTGGTCAACTCATTAATTACCATTAAATCTAAAATGTTTATTTCTCCCAATGTTAATAGGAGGCAAGGCTATAAGCAGAAAATGTAGCATCCCTCTCACCTTTGACCTAGAAGCTTATCTTGGTGTCCCTCTGTTGCATGAAAGAGTTTCTAATAAGCACTGTCAATTTTTTTTTGGTAAAGAGGCAGGAAAAATTATCTGGCTTGAACTGGATCAACCACAGCTCCTTGTATTCATGTTTGGGATAAAATTGATAAGCTTATTAGAATTTTTTTTGTTGGTGAGACACCAATGATTGGAAGAAAGTCCACCTGGTTAAATGAGAGACTGTTTGCAAACCTAAAAATGTTAGTGGGCTTGGGTTTAATAAAGCTAACTTTGGTTCTTCTTCTTTTTTTTGGTGTAAACTCGATTAGAGGATTGATAATGGCAAAAAAAAAACCCGTGTGGATCCAACTTATTAGGAAGAAATATTTGAGTAACCACTCTTTTCGATTTGGCCTCTAAATAAGAAAGCATCTCATGTGTGGAACAGCATTATCCTCACAAGTGATATGATCATTTGCAATATGCAGGGATATGATCATTTGCAATATGGAGGTTGAGGATCTTGATCAATTGTTTGTTAGTTGTTCACATAGTCTTGAGATATGGGCGCATTTTCCTAATCTTCAGGTATTGGATGAGTATGATTTTCATTGTTTAGATGGGATTACTAAGAATAGTAAAATAAAAGTTATGGACAACATTGAATGTCCATGGAATGTTAGATTTATTGGGTTTTTATGGTTCTTTTGGATTGGCAGAAGTAGATAAGTTTCTTTATAACATTGACCTCCCAGTTTCATGACCGCTGGGATATCCAGAATAATACATCTAAAATTTCTGAAGCCTATGGCATGAAACTGATTAGTTGGACCTTTCCAGGTTGTGGTAAGATGAAAATGAACACTGATGGCAGCGCTCAAGGAAGCTCATCTACTAGTATTTTTAAAAAATGCAAGGAACTTTAAGGAAGAAAAGACTCCATACAAAACATAGTATTCCTAGCCTCAATAAAATTCTTAGTCATAGCAACCAATAGCAACAAAGGCAGCCATTCATAACCTTCCAAAGAAGCAACAATTCCTTCGCTCCATAAACTAACCACATAAAACAAAGATGAGCCACGGTCCACACTTTTAACTACCTCTTTCTAATACTTTAACCCTGAACAGGATGCAGATATTGAAACACAAAGGAAACATACAACACCCATGAATTTATGAATGTCGCTCTAAAACAAAAAAGGTGGTGGTGTACACAAACTTGTTGGTTCTTTGCACAGACACCACCAATCGAAGGGGCAAAAAAAACTCTCCCGCTAATAAGAAAAATGAAAAGAAGTTTCTAGAGAGACCCCTTCCACTTTCCACTCTGACAAATACCTCATAATGTGCTTTCATATGCCAGATAGATCGTCCCTGAAAATGCAGTTGCTAGTAAGAAAGTTTAATACTCTTGACTATCTTTCGTGATCATGAGTGGGAAAATTATCATAAACAAATGCATTGAAAACGAACTTGAATAGACCAGACAACCTAACCTGTCAACGGACCTAAGTTCCAATCTTCACAAAACTGGAATATTCAATCAAAACTGCCAACAGCCATAGCTGAATGGAAAAACCATCAAACCAGTGGCAACTCTCTTAAACTGGCTAGTACTATGCAAGTTCTAACTCAAACCCCGAATGGTCCCTCGATACCCCATAGAAGATGAAGAATACAAGGGGCAATGTTGGGACTTTCCCATTAGTTCTCCTAGGAGAAGAAGGCACTCTGTTAATACCAACATTTTATCCACCATTGTGAACCCCCATTGCAATGAAAGTTTGTTTTTCCTGAAAATAAAATAGTTGCTCTTTAACTTATGTAATGTTACTCCTTGAAAGAACTTTTGTTGCTCTGTATGTAAGAATGCATGCCCTAGACTGTTAAGGGCAATGATGTATATTTTAACTTATTGAATGGTTGTCCCTTTACCAAGGTGTGTTGGTTTGTATGAAATGTGGTTGTTGTTAAAGTTATGTAACATGTTTTTTCTTGATTATTCTGAGAAAGATGAAAGATGAAACCAATACAAAATACACTTCATATTCTTTGTTATACTTGATTAGACACTAGAAATACTTGATGTAATATGGGAACCTATATCTTACCAAAGTTATGGCAGACCATGCAACAGTTGCTAATTGCATACACAATTTAAACCCAAGCATGATATCCAATACTTTGAGCATGCACATGTCCTTTATCAGTGCAAAGTTATTTACTGCTACCTTTGAAAAGAGTTCCTTCAATCATACATGTCCTGCCTTTAAAAAGATGAAAATCCTCTGCATCTTTACTAGTGAATTAATAAGATGGAGCGAGCTATTCTCTATGTTAGACGGAGGAATAGTGAGGTGGAGTAGCCTATTTTTCCATTTTACCAGGAAGTCGTTTGTTTTTCCTGAAAATATAATAGTTACTCTTTAAGTCACTTTATATTACTTCTTCAAAGAACTTTTGTTGCTCGTTATGTAAGAATATATGCCCTTAGACTGTTAAGGGCAGTGACCTATATTTTAACTCACTGAATGGTTGTTCCTTTACAAGTGTGCGTTGGTCTGTATGAAATGTGATTCTCCTTCAAGTTATGTAAATGTAACATGTTTAGAAACTTGAAAATAAAATACTTGATTTTTAAGTCACCTAATGTTACTCCTTGTAAGAACTTTTTGTTGCTCTCTATGTAAGAATGTATGCCTTTGACTGTTAAGGGCAGTGACCTATATTTTAACTCACTTAATGGCTGTCCCATTACAAGGGTGTGTTGGTCTATATGAAATGTGGTTATTCTTCAAGTTAGGTGTGTTGGTCTGTATGAAATGTGGTTATTCTTCAAGTTATGATTGTAAGCGTTTTTTTCTTGAAAATATAATAGTAGTTGCTCTTTAAGTCACCTAATGTTACTCCTTGTTTTTTACTCGCTGCTTCGTTTGACTTACATGGGATGAAATGCCATATTGTTACGAAATACTACTTTTTTGTATGTTTTTTGATGTAATTTACAAACTTGGTAATATTTTGTGTCCATTCTTTGCTAACATAGTCAATGGTTATGTATAATAATGGGTAGGGGAAATTGCTGAACAGTGGAGAAAGGGGCTAACAATTCCCAACTCATGGACCAATTTTCAGGAAATTCATCTAAATATGAGAAGGAGAAAAATAATTCCCAATACATGGAGAGGGCCACCTAAAAATACTACTATGCCCCTCGTGAAAAAGCCCTAAATCCCCAATCCCATCCACCGTTCCCATTTCAAAATCCACTCCCAATCCCATTCGTGCGCTGAAGAGGAAGACAACAACAGAGGTAGGGTTCTTCGTCTTCATCTACTGCTTCTGCTATCCTTAGACCTCTTCTCCTCCACTTCGATCTTCTTCCCTTTCGCACTTCATCTCTCTGTTCCATTCCACCCAAGAAGCAGCAGCATCTTTTGCTTCCCTGAGCGAGTTCATCGCCCTACGCAGCTAGTAAGATTTTGGGTGATTCAATTTTTTTGCAGCTTTCTCTTCTCTCATTTCATCCCTATGTCTCTGTTTGTAAACAGCTTGATCTTTTCAGTATGAGTGAGTGGTCTGGTAAAGGCAGAAGTTTGTTAAGTTTTGGGTTAGGTTTCTCCTTTCTATAGTGACGTGAAAACAACGACGCAAGCAAAATGGCTTCGAGGAATTTCTCAAATTTCGAAATAGAGCCCAGTCCCAATTTCCAACAGCAAACTGATAGGATTAATGAAACAATTTCATTAAAAAGTAAACTACAATTTCTTTAAGCCAAAAATCCCTCTCTGAAAGATAGACTGAGGAGGTACCTACTTTGTCATGCATAACATGTGCTCGATAAATTGTTGAAGACAACGAAATAACCTATAGTTTAGACGTAGGATATTGTGGGTGTTTCATTCTCCTATCAGCAATGGGCAATGACCTATATTTTAGCTCACTGAATGATTGTCCCTTTACAAAAGTGTGTTGGTCTGTATGGAATGTGGATGTGGTTCTTGTTCAAATTGTTAGCTTTTGGGTTAAGTTTTCTCCTTTCTATAGTGATGTGAAAACAACGCAAGCAAACCATTTCGAGGGCCTTCACTCAAGTACTTTAGTTGCTCTTTAAGTCACCTAATGTTACTCCTTGTAAGAATTTTTGTTGCTCTCTATGTAAGAATGTATGCCCTAGATTGTTAAGGGCAGTTAATTAAATTTTAACTCATTGGTTGGCTGTCCCTTTAGAAGGGTGTGTTGGTCTATCATTTGGGGTTGTAGATAGAGTAATTAGTAATACATGACTAGCTTGGATTTGCCTAGGATATTGCTTTACCATATTTACTAATATGGCTTTGCAAGCTGATTTGATAGGTTTGATCATGCAGCCAACCCCAATGTTTGTGCTGGCTTTGGTTGAATTGCTTTGTTCTCACATTGATCAATAGCGAATGAAACATTTTATCATGTCATGGTTTCATTTAACTGCTGCATGTGCTGTTGCTTGTAATGACATATTTATTGTGATAATCAAATGGATGTCTTCATGACCCTGTACATTTACCTTAGGTAAAAATGGATCTCATTATGTAATGGACGAGTAACATAAGTCATCAAATTGTTGCTAGTAGACTATATAGAGATTCTATGGGTGGAGATATCAGATATCTACAGTTTTAAGGTCCTACTGTTGTGTAAAATACTATGATCTAACACCTTTCACAGTAACTTCGTCAAATTTGTACGACACTAGCAGGAATTGCAATAATGTTTTTAAAACGACAGGCGTGGTTACGTCATTAGTTTGCTATGTTCAAAAATTTGGTACTAATAGAGATTACCACTTGAACACGGAAACAAAAACCCTTTCACAGCTCAATTACCCGTGAGATCCATCCAGGGTTTCCACTCCAATCACGAGAATTGACTCCAATTTCAACCCCAGCTCTCTTGCCTCTCTTTACCTTCTTCATCACATCAATATAGCACGCCATGGTTCTGTCTCAGAAGCTTCACGAAGCCTTCAAAGGAACCATCGAGAGGATCACAAATCCACGCACCGTCTCCGCCTTCAAAGAGAAAGGTGTCCTTAGCATCACCAAATTTGTCCTCGCTGGCGATAATCTCGTCTCCAAATGCCCTAGTTGGTCTTGGTAAGCTTTGAATTGCTGCATTTATTCTGCCAGTCGTATTGTGTTCCACGTAATTCGTTCATTTATTCATTTATTTTTATGCACAAAGTAATGAAATATGCTGATATTTGCTTGTTCAACCCTAGGTCTTAGAGAGAACGTGGATGCTTAGTCAGTAATTTTGAATTTCTTACATGTCTCGCCTAAATTTCCAAATTTTACGACTTATTGAAATCCGGCTTAGGCTTAGTGAAACTTTACTCTGTGAATTGGGTTGTGTTTCATTAAATTGAGTGGTTTATCCATTTAATTTCCTGCATGAGGATACGAAATAAGCTACAAGGAAAACTCGAGAAGAGAGAAGACCAACCTGCAATATTGCAATTTTTTTCTTTGCTGCACAAATT